>JARWCS010281278.1:0-13110 GCA_034783895.1 Geukensia demissa
GAAGAAAGGCACTTTCGAGAAGGATTATTCACCCGTTGGACCGAGGAAGTTTTTTAAATTGTGTCAAGTTATTCCCAACCAGTCCCAACTGATCGCCGCAAGGACTTCAACGGGTAAGAAATCTAGGGGTCCTTCAACGAGCCCGAATTTCGAAAGACAAGCCAAGACGTCTAAAGCATCGAAAAGGTCTTGAGGAGGCGAACCCATGATGGCATTTGGGAGATCTGTGTCAAACTTAAAGGCAACCTCACCGCTTTAAACTCTTTGAGTAAGGCTCACGACCTTCCGTTCCGCAATCGAGGCGAGAACGCCAACAATATCACCACTGAGGCGGATTACCTATTGGAAAGCGAAAATACATATAATTATTATTGAGGCAACGTGGGTAAGGTTCAAGGCCACAATGGCTTTTAATAGATCTAATTATTTTTTTTTTTATTTACAGTAAGGTAAACATCTGGAAACCATTACTTTTTGACATTTTGTTCTATTTACAGCCTCCGTGACCACGACACTTAACCTAGTCACCCACGCATCAATAAGTGTAATTTCTCTTTTAAAGTCCAGTTTAGACTTGGTATAATATACATTCGAGAGATCAAAATTGCATAGTCCAAAGAAACAAGAAAAACTCGAAACAAATCAGGTGCCTTGGTGGCCGAGTGATCTAGGTTGTTGATGTAAACTTTCCTGTACTAATCACTGCAACCTTTCACACAACGGCCTGACTTCACGCCTGTCTTTGTACCATATCAAAAGGTGTCCTTTGATTCACATCGAATGTGATAAGGTTTGCTAGTTACCGTTCGTATATGGGTGATTCTCCCCGGGTACTCTGGCTTTCTCTACTAGTAAAACTGACAGCCGCGAAATGACTGAAATGCTGTTGTACCCGAAAGAAACAAACAAAAATCGAAATAAACAAAAGACAAAATAAAAACAAAAATAACAAAGGTTTGGACTCTTTGAATTCATTTACGAATCAGAAGTGGGATCAGGTGTTCCGGAAGGGTATGCGCAACACCCGTGGCAGAATCTTTTTACTCTAATTTTTGACAGGGGGGTTACTTGGCTTTTTGTTTCGTTCATATTTTTATTTCCGCCCGCGTAGCCAGCTGAAAACATTTTAAATGTAGTCTGTACACGATAGTTTAACAGCCATCTTATTTATGCTTTAATTCGTTTTCACTCTGATAAATCTGTTAACGCAAGGAATATGATTTCCATGGCATTTTAAACCCATGTATAAATAAGATCGACTAAGTTTATACAATATTTATTAAAAGAATATAAAAGTTCTTCTATAAAATTATCTGGACAACATTAGTCTATACATAAAACTACAATATAAATTTGCTAAACGTAAAAAAATATAAAGAGGAGGATTAAAGACTCATAGACATGTTTAACCCCGCAACATTCTCTTTGCGCCCGTCTCATGACAGGGACATGTAATCCAGCGAATATCGGGATTTTATGTTCAAGTGTTTCTTGTTTTGCCGATAGTTGTTATATTTGAATATCATCATATTTTACTTTGGTTGGGCTTTTAAAGATTGCTGTAAGGTGTTGACATGTGTATATATGGAAGGACTCAACACAACCTGTAGAAGTGTGTGATAAACACGTCTTGAAGTGCTGTCTCAATGCACATACCACATCTTCTTTTTCAATAAAGAAATCGAAAAAATAAATTAGATTTTAAACATATCTTTGTAATTAATTTGTCTTATTCACTAAGCAATAATAAAAGAAGAATTTCTGTATGCTGGAATTAGTCTTTTTAAGAATTTATTTAGTATTCATGGTAATCGGTATGGAACCTTTCCAGGAATATACTATATATATGTGCAAAAGTACATGTTAATTTCGAATTGATTGTGGAAATTCAAGACCAAGACTCCTGCTTCTAGTTCTTCAAAAGTAATTTACATATATCAGACGGAGGAAGATAGAGAAAAATTGAAGGACCACCCAAGAAGAGAACCATCCTTGCAATATTTTAAATTGTTTCAAGTTCATAAATATAATACAGTGATTGATAAGGAATTCCAAGATTAGGTTTCTTGTCCCTGCATTTGGAAATCATGATATTGTTATGGATGTTTGATCAGGAGATGTAACGATCAGGGCTGACACTTTTGAAAGATATCTCGATTTTTAGCTCAACTGGCCTTAAAAGCCATGTGAGCTTTTGTTATCACTTGAGGTCCGTCGACGTCGTCTGTTTACTTTTTACATTTTCATCTCTTTCCTGAAACCACTGAAGAGATTTCAACCAAACTTGGCGGAAATGTAAGACAGATGGTCCTTCAAACGATCCTTGTTTTAAATGCTAATAACGTGTTCTGGTTCTTCCAGAAAATCTTCTTGTCAGAAACCACAAAGTAGATTAAATTGTTACTTTGCAGAAATGATTGTTAGAAGGCCCTGCACTTAATTTATGAATTATTGGGTTATATATGATTTTCACATTGTCATCTTCATTTCTTAAACCACTGAACACTGTTTAACCAAACATGTAGCAGAAATATAAGTCCCGTGAACCTTAGCATTTTTTTATGCCGGTCGGAAATTCAACATGGCTGCCAAGGCTTTTTATAATTTCTGATTGGTCCAAATTTTAAAAAAATCATCTTTTCAGAAACCACAAAGTGGACTTAATAGTTATTTGCAAAAATGATTGTTAATGAGTACTGTACTAAATTTGCGAATTATTTGCCGATCAGACGTCTATCATGTCTATGATGACTTTTATGATTCAACTTATTTTAGCATAAATAGTCATGACATTTTTGCCTTAATCATGATCATGATAATTTTACGCAAAGGTTCCTTTGCTTGATGAGCTATAACAGGCTCTGTGGAGCTGCTGGTTTACTTTAAATTTTTGTCAAAAAGATTATCATACTAAAATATGTAATTTTATGGATAAGAAATAGTAATAGATTCTGACTTAGACAATACAATACTGACAATACAGTTAAATATCAGAATCGAAATGTTTTGTTTTAATAAATAATATGATGTAAACGCTGCATTCAGACGACAATTGAATAACAAAAATTATGTTAATGAAGCTGGTAAAGGTTTTGTACTGGAAAATAGAGATATGTTAACCTCATCGTTTAATCAATATGCACCTTTGAGTTTTATTGTAACATTTCCTTTTGCCAATATGCGATCCTCAAATCAATCGCTGTGAAAGCTATTCTTTCACTTTAATGATACGCAATTTATTCGCGACATATGCACTAAGTGCATGTTAATACACAAATAATCTTTTTAGGCTAGACCTACACCATGGTGCTTTTTGGTACACCACTGTACACATGAAAAATGAAGATAAATATCGATTTTAACTACAAATACACATGAAAAGATATCTAATTTTGCTGTTTTTCAAACTTTAACAATTGATAACAAATAGTTTCTAAAATACTCATATTCGATTGTTTTGTCCAATAATCCAGTCTTTGGTCATTCGTTCTATCAGGAACACAAACATGATATAAGAGCCGAAACAACCATCTGTGTAGTATCTTCCTTTGTTAAATTATATTTTCATGCTAGACAAATACCATCATACTTTTTTACCACACCACTGTAATGAAAAATGAAAATAAATATCGATTTTAGCTATAAATACACATGAAATATATAAAACTGCGTATTTTAGACTATAACCATTGACAGCAAGTAGTTTGCTAAAATTCTAACATTCTTTACTAATAACACTATCATGACTAGACAGAGATACATTTGTTAAAAAAGTCTTTAAAATGACTTTTGTATCATCAACTTCAGGTTAATGATCATGATTTTAAATCAAACCGTGGAATACATATTTTATAACAAGTGACGCTAGAACAAAACATCTGAAGGATCTTGTTTAGTATATGTTGAACTAAAGGCAACAGCAAAACGAGAAATTATGCAGTTCACAATTCAGAAAAGATGGCATATATTCCATATTCTTCCATTTAAAATTGCAATAATTTTTTTTTAGTTCATGGAGTCGGTATTAAGAACACCTACCTCAAGTTGAGTTCACATTCATTGTTGTAAGTGCGATCATCTACTCCACAAACAGGATTATATCCTTTACAACACTCACCATTGTGGTGAAGAAGAACACCCCTGTAAAGAAAAAAATCTCAAGTTTCTGCAGAATGAAAAATATTTTTGTCTAATTGGTATGCACTTTTCACGCCATTCGACACGTTTAAAAAAAAGTGATATCAATCCGCGTGCATTGATTAACAACGCCACGTGCAATTTAGCGACATCACTATTTAGATTGGTTTTCAAGATAATATTTTACCTTAAAACGGCATGATAGTCCGTTGAAGAAATTGAGAAACAGAATCTCACATTAAAACTTCCAATTTCTCGCCAAGGTTCGAAATTGAGATGTTAACTACCTCGATTATAAAAAAAATACAATTATCAATGGCTCATGTTGCTAACAATGCAAGCTTTTTTATACCCGATCTGATAAAAGAATATATTGATGAACATGATGACTCCGTTTTCAAAGACCTGTAAAACTGTTGTAATATTCCACAATAGCAAAACCTAATCACTTAATTTGCCGTTTTTCATTTCAGGATATCTGAATAATATGTTGTCCTTGTATTTTTGTTTCATTTTAACTGTTTTGTTGATTAGTATAGAATTAGGAGATGTGGTATGAATATTTATGAGACAGCCATTCATAAATGTAAATTGCAAACATTTTCAGATTGCTATAAGGCCTGAAATGGACACAAATCCACACACTATGGCAAGCTTAACTATTCGATGTTTGATGCGATATGTTGTAGTTTTGAAATTTTTGTTACTACTGTTATCCAGATTTTTTACAAGACGTATAAAGGCTTTTTTTTCAAGTCATTAAACTTACGCGTCCTGCAGCAAGCAATCATTATTGTAGGTCACTCCATCAACCCCGCATTTAGGGTCGAAGGTGTCAGGACACTTAGGACATTCTCCTGTCGATTTGAATCCAACTCCTCTAAAATTATGTAAAATAAAATCAGATAACAAGGGGGCAAACAAAAATAATAAAGTCACAAGACGAAAAAAACATGGCTAAGAGAGAACACAAACATAAAACACAAGACATTTTGCACAGAAAAATTTAGATAGAGCAATATGCGCCCAATGAAACAAGGGGTTAACTATGGTGCTTCCGAAGTATCGACCGCAAAAAAGCAAATCTTTTTGGAAGCTATTGAAAACACTAGTGAATAAATATGGTGAATTTTGATGTGCTTTATGAATAAGGAGTAACCTCTGTAGTAGCCTAAGAAGTAAAACATAGGAAGTACGAGTTCCAAACATAATAAAAAAAGTACCCAAATTCAAACAAATCGAAATATGAAGTCAAATCTAGTGGTAGGGACAACTACTAGGTGAATACGGTTCGAATGCTTTAGGTATTTTCAGTACTTTATAATCTAAACAAATGCAGACAATTTCTGTAAAATATTATTTGATAAATTTCATGTCAGAAAACTCATTATTTTGAAAAAAATGTCATGAAACACATGAGAACTCGCAACCTTTTAGGGAAATATTAAAATGACGGCCCTTATGGAAATCGGTCAAAATGAGAACAATGCATGAAAACAAACTGAACTTACGCTTCCTGACGCCAACAATCATTTATATACGTTCTATCATCGGTACCACAAACAGGTATATAATCATTCGTACATGATTTTTTACATTCTCCTTTATGTGCTAAATCTACTTTTCTGCAACATAGAAAATCAAAGTTATTTTAATTAGTAGTATATTTCAGCACACTTACAGAAACCTGTAGATGTTTAACTGCTTTATATTTAGATATCAAGTGAGATATGACTTATTAATTCAATATTAGATTTAAAATTAACTGAAATGTTACACAAATATACGTTTCATTACTTAAACATTATTATCTTATTTTAAAAAGGTTTACAGCAATATATCAATCATAATATCATATTATATTTTATTTTGTAGATACATAATGGAATTCATTACGCTGCCTGTCGTTTGCAGTCATTGACATATGTCGTTCCATCCACACCACACATAGGATCATAATCGTCTGTGCAGACTAAAGGACATTCTCCAGTGGACGCCAGGTCAACTCCACTGAAACAAACAGTCATCAAATTTCACCGAGCGCTTATTATACTGAACCGCTATTTATTTTAGATATTAATTTATTGACTCGATTTATACCAGTATGGCTAAATTAATCAGCTATCGCAGGCGTATTTAATATTATTTATTATATGAAAATGAAAAGACATGATCAGAGGTAAATATATATCAGATAGACTGCACTCCTTTTCATTTTATTTACTTTTGATTTAAGGAGAATTAAGTCTCAGACTGACATTTGTTTTTCGCCTATTTAGCGTTGATAGTAAAAAAAAATTCATTTGGTAATTTTTTCTAGGGGTAATTTTTTGCCAGTTTACCTTGTTACTTACGGTTCTTTTGACTGCCACTAATAGTTCTCTTGACTGCCACTTACAGTTCTCTTGAGTGAAAGTATACAAACATCTCTGTTGTTTAACTTGCGCGGCAAGTCTCCTGCAGTTATTATTGCATTTTATACCATCTTATTCAGAGAATGGAATATGAACATTTTACTTACGCCACATGTCTCCTGCAGTCATTATCGTTTGTTATACCATCTACACCACAATCTGGGATATAAATATTTTACTCATGCCGCCTGTCTCCTGCGGTCATTATCGTATGTAATACCATTTACACCCAGACTGGGAAATCACCATTTTACACATGCCGCCTGTCTCTTGCAGTACATATCGTATGTAATACCATCTGCACCACAGAATGGGATATAAACATTTTACTTACGCGGCCTGTCTCCTGCAGTCATTGCCGTATGTATTACCATCTACACCACAGACTGGTAGGTAATCATTGGTACATATTACTGGACATTTCCCGTTAGATGCTAAAGCCACACCACTGAAATATATGTATAAAAATAAAACTTTAAAATGTTAAAAAAGAGACCTTCGATTGCATACATAGAATAGATTTCCTGGCTGATATTCTAGATGTTGAAATGTTTGAGGCAAGATCTTATTGACTCACAGGTGGAGTTCTTTTTTGCCCTGTTTTGTTTTAAAATCAATGGACGAGAAAATATATTTCTAGGCCAGCATTTTAACCTTTAAAAATAATATGACGGACAATTATTTCTTCTTTAATTTCGTTAACCTGAAAATAACGATGAAGTTAATGTCATGGGCAACATACATGAGCGAAAACTGTTTTTCACAGACTGATGGACTTGGATGTAAACACTGGCTCGCAGCATTGCATTCCCAGTACCATGAGAAAGATCAAAAAGAGAAAGATTCTGACGAAAGAAAACCAAAAAAAAAAAAGATGTGGATTGTGTCTTTCTGGCGTAATCTTCTACATAATTTCTTTTCAATATTAGTTCTATCTTAGAAGATAGCGAAGTGTACCTATTGCAATCGTCCAAAACACAAATCTTATTTTACATGTGTTATACACGTACAGCAATCTACCATGGGATATAAAGACTGGTAGAGATTATCTGGTAAATTATACATCATTTAAGGATGATAAAGTTATTGGGGTTGGTAAACAAAAATACAATAGTCTTAATTTATACATATATTCATGGATGTCAGAAAAAATATTAAACGACAAACTAAACTGCTTCACAGAACAAATAATTTGTAGAAAATGAATCTGACATTTCTAAGTTTTTTTATAAACTATTGCATTGGAACCACCACCGTTTGTTGGAGTATTGGATGAAAATCTGACAGCTATAAAAAAAATGTAAATAAAATAAGCATTGGAACTAACATTACATATATCATCTAGAATAACCTAGTAATTAGCATAACAATTACATTTAAGTTTTTTAAAACAACGCCAGATCAAACTGAAAATTAATACAGACTGAAGAACAAAAGAACTAAAAGCAAAATTCGGGATTGCAGTGCAATAAGTATCCTGGTACAGAAGGAACAAACCCATATACCTTAGCCCTAAACGCAGATTAAGGTAGTCCAAGTATTCGATTCAAACGACGTCGCTTGTGTCTTGCAGTCATTGTCATGTATTGTACCATCGACACCACAAACTAGGAGAAAATCATTGGTACAGATTACTGGACATAATAATTTGTCCAGCAGAGGCTTAGTCTACACCTTTGAGGGAAATACTAGTAAACAAATCTCATAATTGCAATAATTCCTGTGCCTAACAGATTTTTTTATTCATAAAGAGAATATATCTTTGATGCCCCAGCTAAAAAATTACCCAGAAACAACAAAGGACAGACAAATTTGGATTTAGCTGATAAGATTTGCTTAAGAGCTATTATTATAGCAGATTTAACGGCATACTGAAAGAGAAAGAAAACACTTATCGACAAATATTATATTCAACAGGATATTATATTGAAACGACAACACAGACTGGATTATTATCATTCCTACAAACCACCACAAATTTCCCAGTGATGGCTAAATTTACACAACTCAGTAATTAGAGATGTTGGAAATTAAAGTGCTGAACAGAAAGAACTAAAGAGTAAAATATATTCCGATGATACAAGTTAAATTATTATAAGAAAGTAGTTCAATATTTGACCGAATATAACACCATTTTCTAGCTCAATATACCCTTTAAAGAGACAATTTAAGCTTTTCATAAAAGAATGAAGTTAAACTTTCGGCGCTCGTCCTTGTAATCATTATCGTTTGAATACCATCGACACCACAGACTAAGATATACATGTAATCGTTGGTACAGATTACCTGACATTCCCAAGTGGTGGCAAAGATTAAATCTCTGAGAAAAATGCAGAGGTTATTGATATTAAAGTGTTCACCTGGAAGACCTAAAGAGTAAATAAGTTTTGCCGATGATACAGTAAATTTATCGTAAGAAACGAACTTTAATTCGTGTAATATATTACACCACTTTCTAGCCCAATAAACTTCTATACAGTACACAGAAGACCAATCCTCTATTACTAGTATTTTATAAGAATTAAACTTACGCAGCCTGTCTTTTGCAGTCATTATCATATGTAATACCATCTACACCACAGACTGGGATGTATTCATTGGTACAAATTACTGGACACTTCCCAGTGGAAGCTAAATCCACTCCTCTATATATAAAAATAATTAAAAAAGAATAAAAATTCCTGTTGTTAGCGCAAATTAAAATATCAAGAAATGTTCGTTTTAATGTAATTTGATGCAAAAGAATACATTTTCATCAGCAACTTCGGTTAGAGCAAAACGAATATATATCAGACACGTCGCAAGATTTACATACACAAGTATATCAACAACAAATATGTTGTTTACATAAACAATGTTAATAAAAGAATCAATATACCAAGGAGATGAACCAAACTCCACGAAAACCCCCACCCTAAAAACCCGAAAAAAACCCATCGCAAATAAAGAACATATACTTATGGCACTCGATCAGGTGCAAACCAAAGCATTTCTTGTCCCGATCTTTGCACCCGTATATCAGTCTTATTAATCTTTAAACCGAGCGGCAAACATTATTATCAAGAAAAAAAGAATGAAGTTATAGTCAATATCAGGATATGACTAACTTGTTAAGCGACAAATATTTGATTTACGCCGCTTGTCTTCTGTAGAATGTTATACTATCTACGCCATATAATGGGATATAATTATTATTTAAGATAACTGGACATTTCCCAATTGATGATAAAGCTATTTCTCCAATAACATGTTTGTAAAAGGAAGTATTAGAGGTGCTCCAGAAGGGTAGCAACTTCTGGGCGGACACGGAAACGTTCGTGGCGTTGTTGATCTCTAATCCAAGTAAATGTCAGATTATTTCCTGATCCCACTCTTGTTTTGTAAAGGAGTTTGTGGATTCCAAGCCATTGATCCTTATGTTTTCATTTTATCTTTCAGTTTGTTTCAAATTTGTCTTGTCTCTTTGAGCTATCATATCCACTTTTGATCTCTCACATAAGTATTCTACAATTTCTACAATGAACTTAGTCTGTCAAACTGATATGTGAATTAGTTTAAAAGAGATATACAAGTTATACCAGACATAAAAATAGGATAAGTAGACTATGGAGATTAACATTTTAATCATATTTAAAGTACTATCTAAGCACCAAACTTTTGACTTTGGACTGATTGATTCATTGAATGACGTTTAACGCCCAGCAGAAAATATGTCATGGATATTCAGAACAAGAGCATATCAGTGATGAGTGATGATGAATAAACCATGCCAAGACCGATACGCTGATCCGGATTTTTTACGTGCTATCTCACGGAAGCGTCAGTCCGCAGGAAGACATGCCTCTTTACCCAGACACAATACTCAAACTCTAGGCCGACCAGTTTTTGCATTTACTCCTAAATGCTGCGTGCATAGCGGAGGTACAGCAAATACCAATTTTGATGTCTTTGTTTTGACCCTCCCACACTCGAGGTGAGCACGCTAATCATTGCAGCACCGAACCGGTTTTCCTCTTGGGAAGACTGTCCTTGCGGTTAATTTCGATATGTAAGACCGACTACACTACATACTGGTATAAAAAGCTTGCACATTATTCATCGGAGGCTAACGCTTCACCTCTAAAAACATTTAACAAGACTGTTAATAAATGCTGTCAAGATACAAAGTTCTATTTAAAATAATAGGGTTTAAAAGTCTATTACACTAGTACATAAGAGCAGAGAAATATACCTAGCGCTCAGCACTCCCTTATCTATGGCACCAATGGCTGAAAAGCGGAAGATTTAAGATAGCTAGTCAAGAAAAGAGTACATATCAGTTTTGAGCTTCCGTTTGCTTTATCTTTGATCCAGCTATATATGAGCATGAACCATGAGTGTCATATCGCATATTAATGTATAAGGATTTGGCAGAATTAGTCCAAATTTCAAATTGGCGAAAATCATTGCCATAAAGCGACATTAATTTCCTCATATTTGTTCTGTTTATAACAGTAATAACATGATTCTCGTTGGTAAAAGTGTACAAAAAGTTTTAAAAAATCCAGATAAAAGGAATATGCAAATATAGGTGAAATGGTAGATGTAATACAATATCCAGTGTTGCTGGGCAAAATATCAAAGGTGTCTTCTTTGAAATATTCATGAATAATTCATCACCTTTTTGATTTCTTGAATTATTGGTTTGACATGCAGAACAGTTTAATGCAAGGGAAAATTTTATTATGTTGAAAACATGATTTTTTAATGAACCACGATCATTGATAACACACGAACAATGTACTTTCATAAAATTTTAAATATAACGAAGTCATTGATACAAATTTCTGTAGTGAACACCACAGAAATTACCTGTGGTAATGTACAATCATAATGTTTTTAAAAGAAGATTTGCATTTAAGTAAAGTCAGGCATTATTTTTTAAAGAAAAAAAAATAAATAATACGATAACCAAATGAAATTTTCAAAGTAAGGAAAATATCACAGAAGTAAAATAAACGTTTCAATGATAAGTTTCTAGGATAAACATTTAAAGAAATATAGAATAAACTTTTAAAAAAATCTTTTTTGCGGTCCACTGGAGAAAAAGACCACTCTCGGGATAAACACCATATTTACTTGAAATCAAATCGTTTTTGGCTAACATCTACAAAAATCTTACGCTGCTTTGCGGATACAATCGTTATCATATGTAACTCCATCGACACCACATACTGGATTATAGTCTAAATTACAAGTCCCGAGACAGAGCGATATGTCTGCGATCCCTTGTATTCCACTGTAAAACAACAAGATAAACATTAGACACCTTCAATTAAACTTTTAGAAAATTGTGTTTACAGTTAATACGATAAAATTCTGTCAACAAAATCTTAAAAAATGAAATGTCGATTTGTGCAGTTTTCATCAGTTTCGACTAAGCAGATACTTCTCAAACAGGGTTGAAATTTCCAGTCAAGAAATTTTATGGTCGTTACCACAACCTTGTCGGTCGCTTGGGACTATGAGTTTCACAGATGAAGACGGATCTTTTCCTGAGAAATTGCAAAGTAGACCTAAAACAGGCTGTTCATTTTCTCCGCCTGGAAACTGTAATCCATTGAAACATTCCTAATGACTAATACCAGACTGCAAAGTGGAAAATGCGGCGTGTGTCGTTAAGCGGCAGGAATTGGTTACCATTCCGGAACACCTGAGTTTTTTTTATATTCTCCAACTGTCGTGACTTCAAATCCGTTACTTAACCGTTTGTGACTAACGCCGTTCTGTCCATAAGTAACACGATGGATGCCACTGGTGGAGCTGGAATTGCGAAGCATTTAAACCCAACGTAGTTTTTGTAAGGTTTGTTTTATTCCACTTCAGTTTTCAGAGAAGTGTTGTATGTACTAATTTTGTCTTTCGTTTCACCTTGTCTGTCTTCTGACCGTACGATACCTGCCTGGCTCTTTGGTATCTTTGACTTCCTTTGTTTACCCGGTTTTTATGAGGTTTAATGAAGTATGTCTTTTTGGTGTTTTATATGTGCACTGTGTGTCATGATACGTCTTTTTGGTGTTTTATATGTGCACTGTGTGTCATGGTACGCCTTTTTGGTGTTTTGGGTATTGTCGTGTCTGTCAACTTGTCCAAATTCGTCTGACACTTCGGTTTTCATTCACTTACTTTTATCTTTCTTCGGCTTAATTAATAATAACATTTTTTCTAATCCCACAACCAGAACCCGAAAGTCAAATTATTCGTATCTAACTTGTAACTCAGTTAACTACATATATATATTTAAGATTTAATATGCATTTAGTAGAAAAATTTCATGCGAGTTAGTGACTCTGTAATAGTAACACTTTCATGATCAAAATCAGGATATTATAAATATATCCTGTGAAGAAACAGAAGCACATATATATGGCGGAGAAAGGGATAGTGCCCAGATTTAAGATATCTTTGATTGATTGGTTGTTTACTGTTTAACATCCAATTGCAAATATTTCATGTATATTAAGGACGAGAACAAGTTATCAAGCAATAAATCATAAAAGGGGCTAGCTAGGGCTAAGGT
>JARWCS010281389.1:0-13109 GCA_034783895.1 Geukensia demissa
TGAAATTATTTTCAAATGGAAGTATAAAACCCACTGATTTCAAATATATATACATGTATAAGGTTTGGATTTAATATTATTTCCATACAACTAGCCATATTGAACATGGCTTACAATACAAAATAGAAGCCTGATGTTACATAGCCTAATTGGTAAGTGCAACCTTTAATGCAGTGAAATTTGACGTCATAAGGTGTATTATTTGTGTAATAATGCATGTTTTACATTACAGTCTGTACAGAGATATCCTCTGTGTTATATTTGACTGCTAAATTTGATAAATTGTGATATACAATGTATAAATATCCAATATCTGACCGCGAGCGGCTTAAATTTGAAAGAAAATTGGCTAATTTTACGGTGAAATCTGGATGTCACTTTTGGTCTGGCAATGCCATTTCACAACATGGTTATGGTTTAATCCGTGTGGTTTTCCGTGGAAAACGAACACAGTTTAAAGTTCACCGCCTTGCTTATTTTTTAAGAATTAAGCAATCTTTAGATCCATATTATCATGTCTCTCATATATGTCACAACAAATTATGTTTGAAATTTGCTCATCTTTCATATGAGCCAGCCTTGATAAATAATGCAAGAAATTCTTGCAAAAATGATGGGGAATGTCATGGACACAGAGGTTATCAAAATTGTATATTACAGAAATAGGTAGGAAACATTATTTTATTCAGTTATTTCATTTGGCAAAGTTATTCGTTGACATTTCTTTTTTCTGCTGTTGTAACGTTTCAACTTGTAATGAGGAGTCTTTTTCAGTAATGAGTTAAAACGGTCTCTGTCATCCCGTTTAACCATATACCAAAACATGGGATCCCTTTTTGAATATTTTACACCGATTTTTTTCGCAATCAATAGAGCAGATCTACCTGTTCCAAAAGTTGCCGAATGAACTGCCGAATGACAAAGTGCTGAAAAATTTCTGCTCCATACTGTGTTTTTTGGGGCATATGTGAAAACCCTGTGATGTAGACTCTCAGATTTGTTAGTGTTCAGAAGACGGGAAACTTTATGTAAAACATCAAAAGAGAGAGATTTATTTAAGATATCTGTAAGTTTTTGTTCGTCTTCTGATATTAAGTCTAAATGTTTCCCATACGGCAAAAATTTTGTAGTATAAGAAGCCAAATGTGCGATGCAGACCATTGATTTTTTTTGACAATTTCGGTGCCTACCACTAAAACACGGGACGATATTTTCTACAGCTGCCATCGCTTTGTTACAAAATAATTCCTCAGCCAAATATCTTTTCTTGATGCGCACCAGCTCAAGACGCACTCTTGCCCTTATGCATGTAGCCAAACGTTGCAAAAAAATCTCTCTACTTGTGTTGGGTGGAGTGCGATTAAGTTTCATATTTTTGACATTTTTTTGAAGGGTGCGCATCTTGTGGATAAAACATGTGTATTGCCGTATGGTATAGCCAAAATTTTCCGAAACTTCTCGTACAGTTTTAGAAAGTTGAGCACTTGCATCACAGGTGACAGAGTTTATTTTTAAGATTTGCCCAGAATTTACCTTTTCAAGATTTTTTTTTGGCTGATTTTGCCTCACTAGATGAAATAGACTCCTCATCACAATAATTTTTTTTACATGATTCATTTTGATGTTCACAAAATTTTCTTTTATTACAAAGTTTATTTTTTGTATCTAATGACAGAGTAAGTTTCTGGGTGGTATTGAGTTCAACTAATGGTGTGAAGGACTGTGTCGCTGCTTCGCCACCAGCTTGTGGTCTGTTGTTGTAAGAGGTGTCTGTTTCAACATCTACATATTCATCGTGACCAAGCAAATTATTTACATCTTTAACAAACTTTTGATTCTCAACCATGGATTGTTCATTCATTTCTGTGACAGTGTCACTTAATCCGTTAACTTTTTGGCAAATAAGTTTCATGGAAGGTGGCTTAATATTTAAGCATGCTAACATAAAGGCAACATCTCCTGCTCCACATTTAGTTTTCACAACCGGTATTGCTACAGCTTCATTCAGCATACCTGGATTGACTCCCGGCTTGTTGGGGTGAGGAATCCTTTGAAACATTTCAACAGGTTGCGATACAAGTGAGCATTGTTTACAACTAACGATGACAGTTATGCAGAGTCCAGACCTTTTATAAATTTCAACAGCTGGTTGTGGTGTTGTACAACTGTTATGATTAAGAAAAACAGCTACTAGTTCAGACAGTGTCTTAACATTTACAATGACATTTTCATTCTGTTCTTGGTCTGGAACACCAGATACATATTCGTCATCTTGTTTTCGTGGTCTCAGTTTAGATGGCAATATAACGACATCATTGGATTTGCATCCTGCCCAATTTGCCTGTGTGTGAACTGCTTCTTCAAAAATTGTTTTTGGTGGACGAACAAATATTGAAGATTCTGTGTCAGAATTTGATGAAGAAAGACAGATAGAAGATGAATTCTCAGTCTCTATAGAAGAATCAGACTTATCTGTTAAGGTAGGATTATCCTCCAGTTTCTGTTTGTTCCATGCTGCATGACCTTTTTTGAAAAGAGACTTTTTTGGTTGGCATTTTTAGCAACCACCATTTTGTATTACTAATTTTTGTGTTCGTTGCCTAGTTATGTTATCACCTCATAATACTCTCTGTGACGTCACATTATGCGATCATATAGAAAAAGACACATTATTTGTTTTATATTGTTTAACAAGTCTCTCATGGCCAGGTTGATTATACGAGAAGTCGCCATGTGAATTCGTGAAGTCACTAAGGTCACGCTGTAAATCTTAGAAGGTGGATGGGAAAAATTCGAAATTTTTAACATTCGGGCGCAGATTTGTTTTAGTTTACCTTCATTTCAAACAATATATCTACCTGGACAGTGTTTAAGGAAAAAAAACCGTTTAAATGTCGAACTCGGCCTAATCGAAAGCACCTCCAAATTTGTAGACTGGTGATCAGTGAAAAAGATTGTTTGATTGCTTAACCTCCAACAGAAAAAATTCTATGCATATTCAGGACGAGAGCAATTTCAACAACTATTAATATTAAAGGATGTGATGGGACACAACAGGGCAAAGGTTTTCGACTGCCACTGAAAAAAAGAGAGTGATAGGTACGAAGGAAATATTTAACCGTTTGTAGTGGCATTAGCTAGGGGTCTTTTACGCACAAGAAGCGTGCACTCTCTAAATTCGTCACCCACTATGGTCCGCGACCAGAATTTGTTAAACCTTGGCAACTGCCCAACGAGAGGGTCTCCCCTATCCGCTATTTGGGGTTCGCGCTCTATCAACTCTTTAGATCAAGCCCTGGAGACTGCTCCAGCAGTGAAAAAAAAAAATCACTTTTACTATCGATCTTAAGTTTTTATATTACGAGTTTAGACAGTCTCTACTTGAAATTCATGAATTCAAACAACAAGCTGGTAAACCTAGGTTTAATATCATATTAAAATAATTCTTAATCTTGTAATACTTGAAAAATTGTTTGAAAACTGGACTTTTTTAATATAAATGGAATAAAAATAAGGAAATATTTATTCCCTCTGTCACCGCTTATGGCATGCAGTTTTCTTTACAATCAAGAGTGAACAGTGAATTAAATGTGCAAGAAAAAAGTACCGACTTTTCCAAATCTAAACAAAATTTAGAGTTTGTAATAATTAATTAAATGTTTCCTTATTTTCAATTCATTTCCATTAGAAATATCCAGTTCTCAAACCACTTTTCAAGTATTATAAGATTAAGAATTATTTTAATAAGATTTAAACTAAGTTTACTAGCTAATTAAAGTACAGTTAATTATTTTTGGAATTTCTATTTCAAATACTTTAAAAATTGATAAATATGGCTTCTATCGGAGCTTGCTTCAAACAGACAACAGTTCCTCATTTATCATATCACCAAACACGGTAGTGCACTTACTTGCTGTAACCGCTCCATCAATATCAAATCTACATTATTGGAACCGATTCTAAAATGTGATCATCTGGTTTACCTGCAATCGACTATTATTGTATCAAAAATCTACTAGAGTAAATCAAACTCCATAGGCGGCCATTACAACATTTTCGGTAATAAATTTTTTTCTGAAGTTCACTTTCAGTGACAACAATTGTTTCAGAAAGTGCTATGACCCAAGCACAAAATATTAAAAACGGAACGGCAGGTTTAATGTCAATAAGAAATTTTCAGCTGATTAATCTTTCGAACCGTCAGTTCAAGCACGTTAAAAAGTTCAAATTTAACAAAATATTAGCCTGCCTTTTGATTTTCGTGGAAAACAAATTATGTCGCCAATTTTAAAATTGTGGAATTATTTTCTTTCTTGCATTATACTTAATTTCACATTTCAAAAACTAATGCAATGAGAGTGTTTACAGCGGTTTGATTAAAAGTTTAAAGTCAGGCCTTCCTATCCATTTACCCTAGCTTTTGACACTGTGCTATTTTAGATCTAGTGTAGTGTAACCCGGAAAAAAACTGGTTACATAATACAGCCTTTGATTTTCTTTCCTATAAATTGGCTACAGCTATTAATCATAATGTATGATGTATTTGGCAGAAAGAAAATCCTTGTTCTTTACTCTATTTGAAGGATTTAAGGTTTGTAAAGAAAACTATATTGTAAAATGAAAAGAAGGTGAGAAGACCTTAGCATACTTTTCAGATATTCAGATTTAAGGTTATGTGAACGATTAGAGACTATCATACATAATAAGTTTAACTACAATTTCAGTATATTTATCAAAGATTTACTGTTTTGCACCATTTTTGAATGTAATCTACGTACTGTAAAATGTGGTTATATACGCCCTCTCTATATTGTTACATTAATATAGGTAATTTAAATAAATCTTTCACATTTTTTTACATAACAGAAATAAATAATGATTCTCAAGTGCTCGTTTTGAGATGAAATATTCATGTTGAATTAGATACCAAAAAAAATTCGAAGGGTATTTATAAGACAGTCGAGGCAGTGCACGACAGAGTACAGATGCGACCGCCTCTAACCTCTCGCCCAACCGGTCATGCAAAGCAGCCATGAGAACTGTTCTAAGTTAACTTAGAGTTGTCATAGAACAGACGTAGAGCAGTCATAGAGCTGTCACAGAACAGCTCCAGTCAAGAATAAGAACAGCTCTAGTCAAGAATTAAAACAGCTCTATTCAAAAATTAGAACAGCTCGGTATAAATATCAATAAATGACCGCTTTGAAAGCGATCGCTTTATACCGCCCGACTGAGAGCATTAATTTGCTGTGTAAAACGTTAATGACTTCACCGATCAATGCATTTTAAGCAATTCGCACGTCAATAGTGGGTGTCACTTAATATGCCACCTGTAAAATTACATAGACTGTCGCCTTACAAGAGAAAAAAAATGTTAATTTAAGGAACGGTGTAAAAGGCAAAAATTTTATATCTTAAAGTTTTACACTACAATTTTTGTAAAAATTCCATTGATAGTTAGTTGTTATATAGTATAAATAATTAACTTGAATACCAAACTTATCCTTTAAGGTCAAAAGTACAATTTTTTTATGCAAAACTGCAAATATTCTTTGCCGCAAATTTGTATACGAAGTTTTAGGCAAGAACTTTAATATTGGACGGTCGCAATATATATTATAAACCTTAAATAGGGATTTTATACTTATAATACATTTTTTTTATTCTAAACAACCAAAAAATCTTTTTTATTAAAGATTTACATTAAATTTTTTGCAAAAATTTCAATAATGGTTAATTGCAATATAATATCAACCATGAATTGAATACCAAAGTTATTCTTAAAAATCAAAATAAAAATTTTTTGTGCAAAACAGCAAAATTTTCTTTGTCACAAAGTTTTAAACTAACTTTTAGGAAAGAATTTTTTTGTATACTTACAGACATTCGTTCGTGTAACTTAACAAATCGTGCGTTCGTTTATCGTTCGTTCGTTCGTTCGTTTTCCCACATACGCTTAGAGCGTTCGTTCGTTCGTTTACGAACGTTTTCAGTTTCATATCAATTTTTAATTCAAAAATTAAATTTTTTTTTATTTATTTACAATCAACACATTTCCTTATATTTACCTCAAGTTCGACGTTATTTTCTTTTCCAAATAAATTTCCGCAAAATAAAAGTCATATAATTTATGTGCTAAACAAAGACATAATATCTGGGAAGATCTTTTTCCCAAATAATACGTATTTGATATTAGTATGAATAAATGTTAAGTTCTTATGTTGCAGTCGAGCCCTTTTTTGCGCTTTTGATACACCCATATTTTATTTTTAGCACTAATTCATAGCACAGAAGTTTCGACAGTAAACCTAGATATTGTTGAATTCACTAATTAAAAATGATCAGATAAGCTACAAAATTGGCTATATGCGCATATCCTATATTGAAATTATACTATTTACATAAATAAATGTCACATTTTTTCGATTTTTCGGTATAAATTCATACAAGTAAAGTGTTTAAGCAATTTTCTATTCATAAGTTATGCTTTCAGAAACTGCATGTATTCAAGGCTTTAAAGATATCTTCATTTTAGTGTGTTTCTATTGAGAACTTGAATGGAACATGCAAACCATGTTTGACATCACCACATGATAATGTGCTTTACGTAAATGGTAACATGTCTGCGTTCTCATTGTATATTTTTTCATCGTTTATTACGGAGATTGCGTTAGGTCTCCTTGACATTAAAATTAAAAGTATATATCATCCTTACTTAAGGCAGTACAGCTAGGTTACTCTAATGTTTTTCTTTATTAAATTTTCTTTACATTTGTACACAATTACACAGTAATGTTATTACATCATTGGACAAATTTTAATATCCATCATGCGGATTTAGAGCAAAAAGGACTCGAAAATTTTTTACTTTTAGAAATATGCTGCATATACGGCAGTATCTGGTTATGAATGGCTTATTTTTTTACAATATTAAATCGATCAATTTTGATATTTAATCCAGTTTAATAAAAAAACTATTTATGAAAAAGAATTAACATATAACTGTTAGTCTGCTTCTGTTGCCGAAGAGGCTTCGAATACCCAAAACCACTTAAAAGTTGAGGTAATCTGGTATTTGCCTTAATAAAAACTGGATTTTGTTATAAATTAATTATGTATTATTTGGTAAACAAATAATATTTGATGGACCATTGATATACAGCTATAAATTTCCTTTTCAGAAAAGTTTTCCTTGCATTTTTCATGCCCAAATATGACGAGGAAAGTGATCTTTTATCCCTTTTAGCAAATGTTTTGACACTTTTGACATAAATACCAGCGGTTTCACCGTAATTTTATTAATGAAAATTTAGAAACTATGTTATCCCTCATTTTCGCATTAAGCTCTGCATGAACCAATGTGTCACTTTTTCAAAGTTCAAAGATCACTATGTAAATTCAGTTGTAATCTACATATAGACGACGAACATCCATTAGTTCTATTTTTACCTGTCTATGGTTATTGTTTGTACATGTAATATCAAATAGTTTTATAACTTTGTCTGTATATGAAAATGTTTCTAAGATTCATTCATATGTTTAAGACTTTTTACAGAGGTAATGAAGCCACTAAAAAGGTGTTTATCTTTCCAGGAAAATCGAATTGAGTATTTAGTCACATGCATGTTCTAAAAACATTGTCGCTTAAATCAGGTTCTGAGTGAAATATCTATATGGAATTTTACCTTTTTTTGTAGGTGAATATCTGTAAGGATTGTTGACTATCTAATTCAATTTGTGGTATTTTTTTAAAGTATTTGGTTAATCATATCTTCGTGAAAAGTGTTCTCCTAGGCCTTCAGGTATATGTATGCGGCTCCTGGAGGGTACAGGTCACAATGTCAGGTTGAAGAATGACCTCATGTCACTTTTAGGAAAACGAGACAAGACACCAAAGGAGAAATTTGTTAATCAAATAATTTGAATGTCACAAATTGATTAACATATCTTTAGTTATTTGCAAACATTTCTATCTACATGTATATCAATACATCAAAAAATTTTAAATCTTTGATTTCATACGGTCAACTATTCACCGTGTTGCTTTCCTCCTGATTATTTGGGGTTGTTTTATTTTTCTTTGGGTAAATATATCTAGGACCTTTTGTATCAGTTGTAAGACCAAAATCTGTACATTTGATCGCCTCTCCCTTCTTCAACTGATGTACAAATCCATGTCTTTGAACGCTTACAGATCTCCATTTTCATTTGTCTTTTCATTGAAATAAAGTTTGGTGACATTTGAGACCCATTTGCGAATTACCAAATAGAAAGTCTGAAATACTCAAAAGACATTGAACTCAATTTTCCTATTAGGCTATTTCAAAAACTATCATAATTAAACTACAATGAAAATCAATAGCTAGAATCGTCTCAAAAGAATTTTTAACCACAGTTCATATGCCTATTTTATTTTATTATAGTTAAAGAGTGTGAGGTACGTACCAAAAATCAATAACAATTATGTTATATCTGTGAGAAAAATGTCTCACCCATTAAATGGTTTAATTTAAATTTTAGTTTTAATGTCCATTTTTCATGATAGCTTTGGGTACGTTTACGGATATCCGCTGTTTGCATTTTGTCTTACATTTTGTGATACAGCAGAATAGTTATGCCATATATTATGTCAAAGAGATTATATATTGCATACTTCTGTCCCTTTTGGAAAAAGAAAAGGCAAGAAATTACATGAATTTTGCTGTACTTTATTGCGAAATTTTGTGAAAATGTTGAGACCAACTAACTGTCAAAAATTGACATTCGACAAAACTTATTCATATCTAAAAAGAATAATAATGCAAAAAATCTATGTGCCAAAAAGCTTGCTACATCACTTTACTATCAAGGAAGACATACAATATCAGATGTATTACTTTCATTAGCGTGGGGTTTAAATTTTCAAAGACATGTTCATATTGTTTTTAAGGGACCGACCATATATCTTGAAAGAATGCGGGTTTGTCTTTCCTAAGCAAAGATATAGAAGAGAATTTTTTCAGAAGGACAGAAAGAAATAAGACAAAACAAGCTCTTTTGCATATAATGTTATTTTTCTACAATTAAAGTTATGAAAACATTTCAAGTTTTGTCCTCTAGATTTTACGGATCAACGATTTAATCTGAAAAAGGGGTCTTTTTCTTGCAAAATGGTAAGATAGCTAGAAGACAGAAGAAATCGCGCTTTTTTAACTTTCTACTTTTTCAAGCAGTGAAATTGTGCATTACAGAAATTTTTATCGTTCTGCTATGTAATATTTTATTAGAAATTAATGTCGACTGATCAAAGAAGGCCATGCAAACGATGTATATGTTCTGTCTGATCCACAAAGCGAAGTTATGAAGAACTGTTGTTTTCTATTTTTACGGAAATTACTTGTAATCAAACTTTTCTGAAACTTTTTATCACGGCTACTTGTCTGTAATTCAGATTTCAAAAGTCAAAGCCACGTTTGCATGACTTTAACACTCAATCATTTGCTCTTCTTGCAATCTCACTGGCTCACATTTTAAAGAGTACTATCGTCCGAGTTCGACTAAAATGCTTTTTGCATTAAACTAGTTAAACTACTCTGAATATGTAATGTCAATTCCTCCACGTTCACGTACTGGTCTGACCAGACTTTCTATCTTGTGAACTTCATCAATTTCTAAATTGATAATAAACTTAAATAAATCAGTTCATGAGCTGAGTCTCTCACATTTATATTCGGAAAAATCTGGAAGAATCATCATAAAAGGTTCTAGTAACTCTTGCATATCTCGGATTTTTTAAACAAGATACATCACCTGGAATGTAAAAGGTTCCCAACCACAAGCACAGGATTCACATGTTACAAGCACACGATTTGCACGTTACATGCAAACCACACCATACACGATTCACATTACATGCAAAAAGATCGTTTTCAAGCGTGTAATTTTAGGTCAAAAGAGATAAGGGAACCGGAAAAAATACTGTTCTCATAGAATTTATTTAAACAAAAAACATTAATTGAACATACATGTTCTATTAGGGATTTTTCACAAAATGGACATAACTCACTTACGTATACGTAAGAATACACGTAAAGAACATAAATCATTATTTTAAATGATATTTTATTTGGAATTTTAAGCTGACAAAAGAAAGGATTTTTACTGCAAAAAGATATATCGGGGAAAATATCTTGGGAGATTTGTTATTACAATATGGAAAATCTTATTACGGTTCATTTTAGGCACAGTTCCAAATAAATTAAATCCGTAATTTTGTGTAATTTATAAAAATTAGGTAGAGGGCCTGTGAAAGGGGGATAAATTACATTTTCGAAAAATTGAAAACTGTTGATGTAATAGGATTTATTCCAAAGATTTTGACGGGTAAACCAAGCATTCTTAAAAATCAATTACTCACTTAATAAATTGAGAAGTAAAATATCGGGAACAAAAACATAATAAAAAGGCTCACATCTTGTTTAAATGTTGGTATAAATTGTGAGCGCGTGTGTTTTTGTGTGAATGCGTGCGTGTTATATTTAGCCTTGCAGCAGGACTAGTAAAAACCTAATCAAAATTTGTTCCGTTTCATACGGGGATTCAGTTTGATCTCCTTGACACGTACCTTAATTTCCCCTCCCCTTTTGTACATTAAACTATGAATAACAAAAATTGACGTATACGTCAAGGAAAGTGGGCAAGGGCGCCTATATATGAAACTAAAGAAATGGATAAATCTGAAGATCGTCTCAAGTTCGCATAAAAAATATATTGTGTATGGCTCCAAAAATGCGGAATTTTACTGAAATTTTGTATTATATTAATTAGATTTTTATTGATTTTACCACAACATTTTGTTTACTATACAAATATGCTAGTTATACACTATAGTTTGAGAAACAACCATTCTCAGGTAGTTAGGGTTAATATATATATAGCACAACATCGTATACAAAGTAGTTGAAACAAACTTACTTGTATAGCTTTCATTTAGGATTGAGTGAATTCAATGTTACGTTATGCGGAACAAGGAGTGAATTTTTGTTGTTGAATGAATTGGTCTGACTCCAATTAATGAAATTAATATACATCAATATTGGTTATATTTTATTTAAAAATACTTTATTGAAGTCACACCCATTGACTTATATATTGAAAAAGATTTCATTATTTCGCGCAATGTAGCTGAACCTTGGAATTGTATAGTTGTCATGTTTTAACCATTGATAGAAAATTGATGAATTAAGGTTTTCATTCAGATTATGTATTCTTCATATGAACACTTGGTACTGCGTTGAAAATAAACTCTTCCACTCGGTAATCGTTAAATATACAAATTTCAAAGATTTGTTTGCGCAAAATACATGTTAAATAGAAGACATCAATTTTTCGGAATGTCGTTAGTATTGAATTTAGCAAAGGATTTCAAAAGAAATATTATATAGAAAACTGGCAAAAATTGTTTATTATTGGGTAGGTGTGGTATCATTTTTTATTCGATTTAAAGATGTGACAAAACAAAAATTTTACCTCTCCTTTTCGTCCATTCCTTTCCCGGGAATTCAAATGGCCCCAGGGAGTTTGACAATAATTCCATCAAAAATCTAGGAATTTTAAGCATGAATTTTTTTATGTACATAACAGACATATAATTGCAGTCGGGTTCTCTCATATATTATTTGTTCAAACGAATGCATTTTTTCAGGGCTTGAAGTACAAAAGGATTTGAATACTTACAATTCTGATTTGACAAAAAAGCTACATTCACATGTACAAAACATGATTATTTTAAATTAATTTTCAGCAAATTCAAAATATTTGATATTCAAAAACAGTTATTCAGATTTTCCTGCTCTAACGTATATAATAACGTTGTTAAAACAAGTATTGTGTACGTTAGTCAGTTTGGCAAATCGTGTCTTGATAAGTTATTTTCGGATATCTTTTCTTTGAATATGACATATGATATTCAGATTACAACAACACTACCCTTCATGTAAAAGCGATTACACAAGTGAAATATCTTCCGAGTAACATTTATCTTTTTTCCACCATATATATATTTATCTATCTAAGCAATAAGTGGTCCTGAGATGTACGTTTTGTACATATGTCATTTGTGAAATATCCCTATTATAACTTTACAAAATATATTGGACGATTTTAACATTTTAATGGATATACTTTCTATATTTTGTCAATAAAAATGACGATCACGATGATTAAATATTGATATTGATGAAAAATGGCATATTATCAAGAACTCCTGAAATTATACCACAAAACTTTAAAAACATTAAAATTATACCTTGTCACGAAACAAAAATAATGAGGCATTATGTATTTATGTTTTAGGTCAGAATAATAATTGTTAATATTTGAATGAAAAATATAATAAATTATTCGGTCACAAAATTTTTTTTCCAAAACTAGCAAATTAAAATAATTAATGTCTGGTCACAAACCAAAAAAATTCTGATTAATAAAAGGTATTCCAGTTAATAGATCAGAATTATTAATTCAGAATGTAAAATAGCATACATTTTTGTCGCATGAATTTTACCAAAAATTTTGCAAAATTTAAACACATGTCTTGTTGCGAACTAAAAATAATTTGGATTATAAATTGTCTATTCATCTCTTAATGTCAGAATTAAAGATTCTGTATGTGAAATAGCATAATTTTTTTTAGTCAAATGGATCGTTACCAGAAATCTTCCAAAATTGGAACAAACGTCTTGTCGCGAACTAAATATAATCTAGATTATACATTGTATATTTAACTCTCAAGTCAGAATGCTTAAATCTTTACCAAAAATGTCCAAAATATAAAAAAGTCTTGTAGCGAATTAATAATAACCTGGATAATACATTTTTTATTTGTCTCTTAAGGCCAGAACTATAAAATGTTTCAAGAAATACCAAGGGGATGTTCGAGGAAAGGGGAAAATGTAAAAATACTGGCAAACTCCGGAGAACAACGAGGAAAAGACCAAAACGACAAATTCACAACACTAAAAACTTAAAAACAATTGAACAACATCGACCCCACCCAAAAATGGGGGGTAGACTCAGGTGCTCCGGAAGAGTAAGCAGTCTCTGCTTCCTGCAGGACACCCGCCATGTAGCTC
>JARWCS010281609.1:0-13108 GCA_034783895.1 Geukensia demissa
TAAATGTTTACAAAACTAATTACCCTGAACAGTAGCGAACCCTGGTGACTTATATCATATGGGTGTTTTCTATTCCTTCTTGATAATAGATATGCACGATTTGGCAACAAACTAATCAGTAGATTGGTGGCATATATACCAATGAGCATTAACTGAACTCCTCTCATTACAGATTAATTTTAACATTGTTATGTATCACATTTTTATACATGTAGCATGTCATATATATCCAAAAAGTCTCTTTCAAACAGGGTTTGGTAGACCAGTATTATAATATTTTTAGATTATATGGATGGCGTTTTAACATTATCCAAATAAATCTAAAACCGGTAATGACCAAACTCCCTTTTAAGATATGTATTTTAAATAGTGAACACGGTATTAAAATGGAAAAGGACGATTTTTCTTTTCCTATATTTAACTTTCCGCTTATTGATGGGTACGTATGGTCCTTTCATATAAACATTTTACAACTTGTTCGGTTGCCCGTGTTTGAACTTATGTTTACATCTTACACAGTTACAGGGTAACTTTTGCATTAGGGATACAGATACTTTAGGCTTCTTAAAACTTACACAAAATTTTATAACGTTACGAAGACTTTATAAAAAAAATACGGCTGCAAATGCAGAATTTTTGTATGACAAGGGATTTCACATTCTGCATTCTATAAAAACATTTCTTTAAAATCATGTAAATTTTAAAATGATCCATTGAATGTCACTGTTCTGATCAGACATTTATAGTAAATATTTATTTAATTTTGTAATATTAGAATTTTTGAAAGACATAACATAAAAGTACTAAACCAATGAAAACTCAAGAGAAATATGTTTTTAAAGAATTAAACACATTTTACAAACTTGAAATATATTATATTTTAAATTGACTAATTTAATAGATAATTTTTCGAAATTTGTTAATACGGACTAAAAGAATAAAGTCTATAAATAGACTTAACAAACAAGCTCGCGCAAACTGATTTCCAAAACTGAAAAGAACATCGGGATTGACACAGATATCTTTATCCTTGGGTCTGAGACAAACCAATCTCGCTTTTCGGTAGAAAGATACTACACATTTCTTTCATTAACTTAGATGACATACGGATTTGACCGTGGGTAAGTAAATTCATTTAATCCTAGTAGAATACTGTTTTGCATATTTGATAACAAATAACACAATTTTTCTTTTTAAAACTTGTGACTAATGGTTAGAGAATGACATCGTCTGTATGTAATGGTCATTTGTTGACTTATGAACACGGTAATAGCTTAAAAGATCGCAGAAAAATTATAATGTAGTTATTTAGATTAAAATTTAAAATATTGTTTTATTTCACTCAATTCTAGAAAATTTGAATAATAAACGTTTTTTTCAGAAGTTTTACTTGATATTCCCATGATTGCGTAATTGCATTGTGAATGATTTGCCTACACAATCAACTTCAATCATTTTTTAAAAAAAAATACATAAAACAAAGTGAACAATATAACGGTGTTTTGCTTACCTAATCTGTATATAAAGTAATAATACATTTCAGTTCTTAAAAGGTGTCAAGATGTAACGACTACATGTAAGCCAAAGGTTATGTTTTGTCATCTATATTAATGAATCAGACAAACATATACAACATTATTTTATACCTTTCCGTACACGTAGTATTGTAGTTTGTTAGGTAACACGAATAATTGTTCAATTAAAAAGTTACCGGCATGAAAGCTGCTTTTGTTAATAGTAGCAGTTCCACTTTAACCCTGAATCTACGTAGCAAGTTTTTAATATAGGAAGAAGGATTTTTCATAGGCCTATGAGATTATTCAAGGTTCCAGGCTAAGTTTCACCTAGAGCTCAGGGTTATTACCATATATGGAATGAGATCATGAAAGGTCAAATGGTCCTAAAACTCTTCATATTTGTCTTGGGAAAATCTGAGTCTGGTAATTAAAGGTACTGAAAATTTGAATATAATCCCAAAAGTCTCATCAATTTTCTTTGCTCGGATTTTTACCCGCAACCAAATTAACTTTTCATACCTTAAACAAAAGAATACAACATTTTTGCAAAATATGTGAAACTCTTTTAAAACATTGATAAATAAACCTAGTTAGTCATTTATTGTTATATGTTCACCATTTTTGCATTACATTAGATTAGGTCGATTGTCGTGTTTTATGTATAGTTTCACATTTTGTATTTCGGGGCATTTTACAGCTTCCGTTATGGTATGGACTCTGGTTCATTGTTGAAGGCCATAATGGGACCTGTAGAAAGTTAAATTCTACTGTCATTTGGTGGGTGGCTGTCTCATGGACAATAGTGCCACATCTCCTTTTTTATACATGTATTAAAATAAACACGCTAACATTAGCAAATATATGTTCACCCGCTAAGTGCTGCTTCCAGATTTACCCACTTTCTAACTATAACATTCTTTTGTGCAGATATCATATAAAAGGTTGAACATTTCGCAAATGTTATGTGATATTTCGAAAATTCTAATTCATTTTTTAAATTTGGAACATATCCTTTACATCTACTTACATAAACATAATATTTCATGACTAACAATATGCAATTTGTGTTGTTGTTAAAATCTTCCGTAATATTTACTCCCAAGACAATATCCTGTTGATTTAAACAAAGATAAAAGCCACATAATGTTTTCAAAGGACAAACAGAAATTCTTGTCAATATTACATTGCCAGAAAATGTGAATAAGTGATTATGTTGTTTCAAAAGAAAAAGTACACAACTCAGTTTATTTTAATTCCCATTTATATATGAAAGAATTAAATGGAAGAATTCTATGAACAAGTTTATATTGGGAAGTTTGGAGTTTGGTGTCCTTTGTTGCAGAAATGGCGATCTGATAAGCACAATTCCAAACTTCCGGATCAGTTTTAACTCATGTTTCCTCTTATGTTGAATGTTTTAAGCAGATTCCTAAATATTTTCAGAGTATAATTTATTTTAACAAAAATTACATTCCCCCTTAATTTTTCTATTAAATTACATGATCTATGATTTCAGCTCCATCAATTTTTCCTTACCAAGCTTGTGGGATAGCTGAAAGAACACTATAATAGTCCATGCAATTAATGTTGATATTAATCATAGTCTTCCATATTCAGAAATTATATCGTTAATAAAAAATTATCATTTTCACACCATGTACAATTCAAACAAATATTTCTATTTATCTTAATACAGGACAAGAAACAAGAAACGGGAATTTTGAGAAGATATAAAACAGAAAAAAATGTGGACAGTTTAGATATTTTTCTGAAGAAGCTGAGAAAATCGATCTACTTGAAGTGACGTAGACCGGCAATAAGGTCAATGTTAGTCATGTAACAGTCAACGAAAGTAATAGGACGGAAAATGACGTCACCGGAAGTATTCATGCCAGTGCAAGGGCCCTTGCGAATTTCCCCCGCGTTAATTTTGACATCGTTCAATTCGGGATGTTTTCACACTCACATCAAGGTTTGGGCTTTATAAACAATAACGTAGTTGTCAGTTCCATAATTAGTTTGAAGCAACCAGTAGCATGTTCTCTTGCAACATATGTGGCGAAGAATTTACTGATAAGAATAACCCTAGACGTCATGAGAATACGAATGGTGGAGTATGGTGCTACGAATGCGGAGAAACAATTATATTACGCTTTCAATGATGTATTTGTTGAAAGCCCGATTTCCAGTACTGTTTGATTGATATGGATGTGCCTCTATGGCAATGTTTCCAGACTGATTAGAAGTCAGTAAACCCCAATATGCAGCCTACGACGAGCTAAAAGCTGGATTGTTCAAGACCGAAATAGTGCCGATGGAATAATTGTCTTGCATGATACGACTTCCTGTTTTTTCGGTGACGAGATTTGTTGCAAGGGAATCAACGTAAGAAGCAACGACATCACTAAAGATAATTTCATGGACGTTTCGCTTTCAAGAAAATACCGGAACCGGTGTTGATTCTCTTGGCAGTGAAATGGATTTTTCGGGGTGTCCAGCAGATAAGTAGAGAAGATTGACACTCTACAAGACGTGCTGACTGGTATACTAAGGTTTGTCGGAACAGGGTTTCTATGTCAGCTGCAACACCACTTCATTGTCGTAATTAGCTCTGTAAACAGGTAATCCGATCCGGGAGTTCGATATAATCGTCTTCCAAACGTTCACGGTTTCTGGGGTATGGTTAACGCCCCCAATGTATATGTAATTCCTCACGTTTATGTGCAGGAATCCAACGTGTTTACATAATCTGTCATATTTCGAGAAGCTATAACTGTGACTGTTTTTGTCCATATGGATAACATAGCTGAAATGTTTCGAGCAGGTTCAAATTCATGGTGTTGTTAAAACTGTAAAATATTCGGCTTACCAGTTTAGCCACGACGTCTCCTTCTTCAGTTTCCTACAGGCCAAAGACGACAATTTTCAACTGGAATTGTTTGTCTTAGTTCGTCATGTCATCCTGGAACACACCTTGGAAATTTGTAGACGATGCCGATATCTCTTGGTACTGTAAGTCCTGCTGGAAATACGTCTTGGACGGGTTCTCTTTGTTGACGTTCGTAGATCCTTGATGAACAACCAGACGTCAAAAAAATTCAAAGACTGGCTTCGTAAAGTCCAGCAATCACTGCCATCACTCCTATATTTTTCAACAGGAAACACGACAGGATCACTCTGGCTCCAATCGGATGTCCATTCAGCTTGTTGACGTAAGGGGTCGCGTTAGTCAGTAATTGCACAACCCATTTGTTATCCGTTATCTGTTTCTTATAAAATATAACAGGTCGTGAAAGCTCAGCTTATATAGAAATCTGTCCAGGTCTTCTTCATTTCTGATCATGTTTGGGACGTAAAAAAACCAGGTCTTGTTATCGACGGAATGATAGTTCATCAGCTCCCTGTACTCGACGTTTCTCAAATTAATCCAAAAGATAGGTTGATCTTGAAGAATGTTGTCAGGTTGACAAATATTTGTCGTATCATCTCCGGGAAGGTTGACCGGGTTATATCATTCAACGTGAAGTAAGTCCTAGAGACAGTTTCAAACAGACTCTATCAGGGATGGCATGGCAATGTCGAAGGTACGGGCATCTGGATAAACTGGTCATCAAACAAGCTCACCGTCAAGAGAAACAATACCTTACATTAATCTGCGTACAGACCGACATGTTGAAGTTACTGAACATCACCAACTATTTTTCGTCTGAATTTAGTTACTATAAGGTCCCGAAGGTCTACGAATGTACTGAACAGCAACAGAACTGAAAGATATTTCCCGTGCGAACGGATGACAGCCTTGGACAGGCTGAAAGCGACGAGTCTTACCTCACGACAGTTGTGTCAACGACTGTGGCAGGAGCAGTCCCATGCGAGAATTCAAAAGTGCAAAGTCCAAAGAGACAAGACAAGATTCGAAACAAACTAACAGATATAATGAAAACAAAAAGGACAAGGGCTTGGACTCCATGAACTCCTTACAAAACAGGAGTTGGATGAGGTGCTCCGGAAGGGTAAGTATCACCTACCGCCGTAAAGACGATGTTTTATGGACTAGACGACTACTTTACTATCACAGACGAGAAGAACAAAGAGTTGTATATCGTTAGTGGATCCAGTATCGTGTTCCATCGTTGCCAGAAGAAAAAACCAGGCCAACAGAGGCTGTATTTTTAAAGATATACTTCCAGAAGAAAAGAACGGACGGTCATCGAATAGTTGGGATGAGAAGCTGGACAGATCGGACTTATACACGCCACCAAGGAAATGCCAGAGAGGAGGTGACTGGACAACGACTTATGCTTGTGGATTGGTTGTACGACGACACAAATGCAATCTTCGTGTTTCAAGGCTGTCCGTGGCTTGGACACTGATGTCCACACAAGTCAGTTGAAAACCTGAAGTTAAAAGGCTACGACATGAAAAAAATTGGGGAATTTGAATGGGAACGTCGAAATAAAGAAGATAACCACCTGAAAGGCTTTGTCAATACCCTGAAGAATATGGTTTCTTTGACAAACTGGATATTGGTGGTAAAAATAGAAGTTGCACAATAGACCGAATTTTTAGTCCAAATTTGACATCTTCTGGCAAGTTGTTTGTTTACTTTTCTCATTCTTAATGTTGCAAAGATACCATGCCCACCGTTGAAGTTAAGCATTAACCAAACCCCATTTTTGCATCAAATGACCCCTCAAAAGAGCAGTTCCCACTCCCACTCAGTCTTTCGAAACACAGATCTACCCTCCTTCTCTTTCACCTTATTCAGGAATGTCCAATGTTTCCTCTGGAACTAGTCTTATCATAAAGAATTCTTCTAAAATTTGCTAAAATTCTAAAACAAGGAAAATAACGGAAAGGCCTCGAAAAGTGTCCCTGCCGTCGGCTTTGGCTTCCCATTTCGATTTGTTTGGATATGAGTGTTTCTTTTGCTATATTTTGGATTATTGACTCCATATGTTTCGGTTCTAATTCTACTAGTGAGAGGTTACTCCTTGAAATGTATATATAATGTTGAAATGTTGAAATGTTGAATAAATATGGCGAATTTGGGTATGCTATATGTACATTTCAAAGAGTAACATCTCATCAGTAGAATTAGAATCAAAACGTAGGAAGTCCAAGATCCAAACACAGCAAAAGCAGCCTCAAATCCAAACAAATCGAAATGGAAAGCCAGGTCCGACGGAATGGACAACTACTAAGTGCATTACGATTCAAAGCCTCTCCGTATTTTCAGTGGTTTTGAAAATAAATTAAATTAGTTAAAAAGTCAAATGCAGGTTTCAGTTATACATAACAACTCATCCATGTGCAATAAATATGAAATGCCAACTTTAAATAAGTCAAATGAATTCACTTAATTAACATAGTCCCTTAACAACAACAACTTAACAAAAATAATTAAATAAGTTTGCATAAAGCATGATCAAACACGGTTTAACGAAAGGAAGCGTGGCTCTATTTTATTAATGGAGTTCCAGAATAAATTGCACCTTTGATTTAATGAAATTTAATAAGCTAAGTTATAAATAAAAAATAACCAATTATTTCATTTCACATTCGATTGTTGGGCCAATAATAACTGCTTTCCTTTTCATTAGAATTATGTTTCCTGGAGATACAGTTGTATTTATTGGAATTTAAACTCTTGAACAACTGTTTCAATAATTGTTATGTACACATCAGATGGTTAATGAGTCCAGTGTATGATGCACAGGCGAGAGATCCGAAAAATTTGAAAAAACAGAAGGGGAAAAAAACTCTACGAGCTCCAATATACACAAGAATTAGGTCATGGGCTATGGAAGAGTTAGTACTCTTAGCACCACGCGCAAATGTAGTAGAATTCTTTCACTCTAATCCGGGATAACGTCCTAATGTCAATCAGATGAGAGGTCAACTATTGCTGAATTACAGGTAACAGCTAACTTACTTGTGATACACTGTTACAAAAGACATCTGTTTATACCTGATAAAAACCATAAAATTCAAAGAACGAGTATTTAAACCTTGAAACTTGAAATTTGCATTACAAGCAAGATCTGATGAAAATCTTTTAAGAAAACCTATGCAATGTTCATTTCACTACTGAAAACATGAATAAATACCTATCAACTCTTCAAATTATTTAAATTAGAAATATACATATAACGTATGCTACCGATGAGAGGTTACTCCTTGATATGTCCATATAGCATATTCACATATTTATTCACGTATTGCATCTTTTTGCAATTGAACACGGCAACAACTTAAAAAAAATAAAACTTATCATTTGATTGGCTTTGTAAATAAAAGACCCATCTGACCAAAAGAAAAGCCTTCAATGGATTGTTTTAATAAGGAAAACGTCCATTCACCAATAAAAAATTAAAGTTATCTGCAAACAATAATTTCATCATTATATTATTATGTCGGTTCACAATTGCCTTTTCGATCAATCATAATTGGATATACTATTTAAGTATACTTTTATAAATGCAAATTTCAAATCGTTTCCTGGAATTATTGAACGGCCATTCAGTCTGTTTTCATTATGTAAAATGTTGTCACAAAAGTACTTATCATTTTCTTTGAATCGGCAGACATAACCAGAATGAATGTCAGCTTGCTTGTCATCCTAGTGCAAGTTTTCTACACAGAAGCAAAATTAAGTAAGTTAATCTTATAAAATTTTGTATTTAAGTAGCTGGGATTTTTTGGAAAGATATATTGCTCCTGATTTTTACCGAAAAAATAATTTATGTCGGATATTAAAAAAATCAATTTGGCCTACAAAATATTCTAGATTAAAAAACTTGCAAAGAGTCTCGCCAAGACACCAACAAAAAGGTGGAGACATTTTGTATAATATAAATCATACTGCCTTCAGACAAGAGTGTTTTAAGATTGATCATTACTTAAACTTCCCACATATTGAATTTTTTTCATACTTTGCCGAAATGTAGTCTGTATGACGTCATTTCCAAAAATAAAAACAAATATATATGTCACCGTCTTTGTTTTTGAGGTCCTGTCGGTACAAAAACAGCTTATTTTACATAGCTTATATAGGGAAAAATACACAATTTATCAGATAGAATTTTGAAAAATAATTTTAAATATAGCTTTTATAATATGCTTTCAGAAAATAAAATATAATTTGAGGATCACTGGTCATGTTTCTGCGGTACTAAACAAAATACCAGAAATCATAGTGCTTTCTTTGTAATAAAAAATGAAAGAGTTATCTCGCCTTATGAGCAGTTTTCAAGAAAAATTGAAATAAATTAATTATGTCTGTGTTTATAACAAATACATAAATAATTCGCATAAATAGAGTTAATATCTAAATTTTTAAAAAATACTTCTTTCTCGAATGTTTGTAAATTTAAAAGAGAAATTAAACCAGAATTTACTATACACGTGTTCAGTTGGAATGTGCAGTGAAACAATGTTGATCTAACTTAATAGGTAATCACACTAGAAATATCACACTTTGAAGAAAATATCACACTCGACTCGTCTCAGGTGATATTTTTTCTTTATGTGATATTTTTTCCGCGTGTGATAGTTTGCCATAACACCTTAAACTAAAATATGTTAATAAAATATCAACGTTTTAACTTGTAACATCTAACTTTAATTTGCACAAATTTGCACAATCCCATGTTTTCTTTGACTTCTTATGATATTTAAACACTGTGTTTTCATTGACCCCGATCCACGGGCGGATCAAACCAAAGACATTAAAGTTGGTATTTGCTGCTTCCCCGCTAAGCACGCAGCATTTAGGAGTAAGAGCAATGACTGGTCGGCCCAGAGTCAAAATAATGTGTCTAGGTAAAGTGGCATGACTTCCTGCGGACTGTTGCTTTCGTGAGCTTGCACGTTAAAGATCCGGCTCAGCGTGTCGGTCTAGTACAAAGCAGGATTCATTCATCATCATTCATTAATATGATCTCGTAATGAATATGCAAGAAATATTTGCCGGTGGACGTTAAGCAACATTCATTTAATCAATCATTAAATCACTGATACCGTAGCTAAATAAAACTTGGTATCCTGATTGGTTGCTTTGGGTTTTAAGCCAGCAGAGAGCAACTGTGAGTATTCTTTCGACGTCGATACTTTTGTCTTTTGATTGTAATTCACCATTTTATAAATAGATTGGGTCTATTGTCTTGTTTAATGAATTGTTCAACAATCTGTATTTAGACGGTCTTTTACAGCTTCCGTTCTGCTATGGACTCCGGCTCATAAGGTGTGACCATACTAAATAAATTCTTTATTTTAACATTTCAACCAAATTTTGAATTTGTCTAGCCATTTTATCTTGAGTTTAATTTGACCAAAACCATATATAGCCTGAATCGTACGGGTTTGCTATACGTTGTCTTATAAAATCGCCGGATTTTAAAAGCCTTGTAGTGAACTGCCGTTACACAAGGGGAACCCCTATCTAAAATTCCAGAAAATTTCTTCATATCGGTTATGTATTCAGACAAAATGCACAAGATTAGTAAAACTAATCCTTATAAATTTATCTTTCAGTCGGAGTCAAAACAAAACAAATCTATGCGATAACTTCAATATGTTAGTAAATCGAGTAAGAATACTTCATTTTGATTTACACTTTTTTGTGTATGATCTTAAACTTATTGGTAGATTTAGGATATTGTCACCTACTGAAGACCGTTATGGGACCTGTAGAAGTTTATTTCGACTGTTATTTGGCATCATTCCAAATCTATTTTTTTTTATTTTTATCGTGATAGTATCGAGCACGATACGTCTGTTTAATTAACATTTAGATATCCTCCTCAAAAACTTGTATGTGTACTGGAATCGCAATTAAAATATCAATCCACATCATGAAATATATGGGTTTTTAAGGTCAAGATTGGTGCGATGGAAAATGCTAACCTACATGTACATGTACTATGCCTATATATGTCGGCATTACATTTTTATTTTACAAGGAGCAAGTTAACGGCCAATGTTGCGTACATATGGTGAATTTCGTATTTCATTTGTATTTCAAAAGGTAATATGGCGAATGCCTTATGCATATGTAATTAACAATAAGTGATCTGACGAATGCCATATGCATGTGTAATTAACAATAAGTATTGTGGCTAATGCCATATGCATGTGTAATTAAAGGACAATCATTTGAATTGTATGAGAATGTGAAGCAGTTAAATTTTATGTTTGTAAAATAAATAAATTTGTATTTTGTTTACGAATCTATTAAACTTTGTGAACTGAACATTGTTTTATTCATTCAGACTTGAATCATGGATTAATAGAATATTAAAACTTTTTGCGGCCGTGTCATTAAAAAATTTTGAATCCCGGACAATTCCCCAAATCAAACCATAAAACCAATAAAAGGGAAATCCGAAATCTACACATATGCCATATGCATATGTAATTAACAATAAGTAATGTGACGAATATTCATGTGTAATTAAAGGACAGTCATTTGAACTGTATGGGAATGTGAAGCAGTCAAATTTTATTTTTTTTTAAGTATGTAAACTGGTTTTTTGTATGCCGTCGAAGACCTTTGTTCCAGCAGCAATCGCATCGAACCCGTGGTTACATGGCAAAAATGGGTAGCAGTTTTTTCCTATAATATCTTCAGACCCTGCAAACAGCAATATAGTTAAAATACAATTTTACCAATGTGGCATAAATATAGTTTATTTGATTATGCTGTACTCGTGTTTCTACACTCCCTCTATCGGCTTCAACATAAAAAGCGACCTCAAATTCCTGAACCATAGCATGTTTGGTTTTTGTTAGTTCTAATAAGTAAACAAAGAAAATTTCCATTATTTTGAGAAATGTATTCGCCATTCATTCCCTTATTTCCAAATTTGTGATAAAAATTCCTAGTAAAATCATCATTTTTTATTTTCCTCATGCTGAAATTTTTCATTATCTTTAACCCACTTTTTCAACACTTCCCTTAAAATTAAAAATGATTCAGAACTTCAGAATTTAATCGTTTGAGACAAACCATGGATTTTTGTGGTTGAAGTTTAATAAAAAATTTTCTAAAATTTTTTTCAGCCATAATTTTACTAGAGAAAAAAAAAATAGTCACTTACCCTGATCACGGCAACCAAAAATCCCAGATGTAACACAACGCAAAACAGATGTACAGTTTTTAATGCTGGTAAGAGTGGAAGTCTACATTCATGCAGACTATCTGGAAGTGTGTACCCGAAGTTAATTCCCCGTGCATATTTATTAGAAACCATATAAATTATCTTGTGGAATGAAAGGCAATTAAAATAGAAACCGTATCTGAGAGTCTAAATTATGAACGTTTAATTACAGTGCATGTCTCATCAATGTGTATTACCTGCAGTCCGAATGACATGCAAAATCAAGATGATTAATGATCATGCCCCGCAGCACTAATATGAACATTGGATATGTTAACTATAATATTATATTTCACTTATTTAACTCATAAAGTCCACTAAGAAATTTAACTCAATTTCATAGTGTTACAACAAAAAACAAATACAATGTACATAGGAAGTCCGAGATACATACACACAGCAGTAAAAAGAAGTTAAATCTAGCTTAATATTTCCCTTTTGTAAATGTTTTAGGCTGAAAAAAAAATTCCACCGGCAAAGAACATTTCATAAATATCTGCAATTTTGATCTTGTACGGACGAAGGAAATTCTTGTTTTTCAGATGTAAGAATACATTTAAGTGGAACATCTGCTTAAAATGAGTCCGACACCTTTTTTGACAATAGAAAATTATAAATTTACACAAAACTATTTACAGGTAAAATTATTCAATAAAAATATTTTTAATATGTATAGATTAATAGCAAGGTTAAATTGGTGGTACGAAATTGTAAAATCTTTGACCGCACTGAAATACTGTGACAATGTATAATATCGTTTATTCGTAAGATAATATTAATAGATTTCACAGATAACCATCTTAATTTAATAATTGTGGCTTCTGTAACAATGTAATCAGAAATTAAATACTTTATTTTGGTAAACCCGCACACACTCCAAATTTATATTTAGAAATTGTTTACGTCCCGTCATGCACTGTTATGTTGTTGATGCTGATGTAGTTAATTAATTATGTAGACCAGAATCAGCCTTGATTATCACTCGCCAACATAAAACATAGTGTCAGGTGAATGAAATAGAACCACGACCACAATGAGAAACTAGTCCGACGTCTGGATAAAGTTTATGGTTGTAATTATAGCAAAATTAACACTGAAAACACACTCCCAAGCACACCACGTGGCAATTCCTTTGTTTCAATTTGTACACCAAGATGGACAAATTGCGTGCCCCCGACAAATTCAACTTGGATGAAAGAAATCTTGCAGATGCATGGAAAAATTGGAAAGAAGAGCTTACTCTTTACACTGACCTAGTCATAGATGATGATAATGATGTTACAAAAGTCAGAATGTTCCTCTATTTAATCGGCACAAGGGGGAGGGAGATCTATGAAACAATGAATTTTGACCAAGAACCTGCAAAAAGACCACTGAAAATTGTCCTTGAAGCATTTGACAAGTACTGTAATCCCAAACGTAATGAAACTG
>JARWCS010281720.1:0-13107 GCA_034783895.1 Geukensia demissa
TCCAGTAATGTAAAGCAAGATCGAATTCCTCCTTTTTACTTGAAATTCTAAAAGAAGACAAAATTTGGTAAGTGTCGTTGGGGTATATGTTGGGTTGCCAAGTGAACTGTCGATACCTAATTCCTTATCAAGCAGCCTATGTAGTGTGATTTACAAATAAAAACTATGTTGTTAGAGGCTTTATCGGCAGGGACGACAACATATTTGTCATGTAGTTCACAGAGATGTCTGGCAACACTCGGATCTTTGAAGACCGATTTCGCGTGTGTATTTATTGATCTTTTTAACTTGTGAATTTGTACTTGTATCAACGACCGCACAGCCTTCACCCATTCAGAAAGGATATCTAGTTCCTCTTCTTCGCGCTTCGCCCAATGTTTAGCATAATCATCGATCCATGAGGATTTCAAAATTGAACTTCCAGTTTATGGATTGAGGCTCACGGAACTTTGGCCCTTTGACAAACAAATTTCGTAGAGAAATGTTTTTCAACAATGTTCAGGTTACCAGTAATCACGCGGCCGAAACGCACACGAAAGCAACAGTCCGCAGGAATACACGTCACTTTACCCAGACCCATTTTTTTTACTCTGGTCCGACCAGTCTTTGTTCATACTCCTAAATGATGCATGCCTAGCGGGGAAGCACCAGATACCAATTTTAGTGTCTTTTGTTTGACCCGGCCGGGGATCGAACAAACGGCCTTCCAAGCAGTCTAACCATTGCACTACCGAGGCTGTTTATTCGTTTAGAAGTCAAAAATACAAATTAAGAAATGAAATATGTATATAAAAATGAAGTAGCAAAATTTTTCACTTATCAATATTTATTGTACAAACCTTTTCTTTACAAAGGTCAAATGAAAGATTTGGAGACCGCCGTTCGGCGTTCAGAGAAAGAAGCCGTGAAGTTCAAAATCTAGTTATAAACGCAGGACCTTCAACAACTAGCATAGACCTTAAGCCCGAGGGAAAGACGCTCTACATGGTTATAAGGGATACCAGAGAAGACGGAAAAGAAGAAAGCCGGAAGACTGGACAGACAACAACAGCCAAAAGTCGAAAAACATATGAAAACATGAAGAAAAACGTCCAACTGAACAATGAAAGAAAGAACACCGACAGTTTGGTGCCATTCCAGGGGGCAAGTGTGCCAACGAAACTGTAATTTGCAGGATCCTGTGTTTATTTTCTTGTAACAGCCCTTTCCGGTGCTATTAGAATTAAAATGAACAAACCTTAACTTGTTGTACATCTCATAACAAGATATATTTCAACACCTTTAACTCCAGTATTTTAACATTTATCCTGCTTCTTCTCCTAACTTTGGCCCCGCCCTCCCCGTTCCGCCATGGTCACATGTAATCTTATTAAACAACCATATCCGGTTCAATCCCGCCACCCCAAAAATAACCTTATAGCCTGAGACCGGTAAATGTCGCCGAAAGAGGTCGACCCTTGCTTCGGATGACCTGCTAATTTTTCTTTATATAGGTCACACTCTTCCCCCTTCCGCAATTGTCACATGTCCTCTTATTGCCCGACTCTATCCAGTTTAATCCTCTAGCCCACAAAATTAACCACTAAGCCTGATGCAGGTAGATACCGCCGAAAGAGGTCGCCCCCTGCTATTCTTTCCTCCTGTAGGTCACGCCCTTCATTTTCTCACACATCTGTGACATGTCCTCTTATAACCCGACCCTATTTGGTTCAATTCCCCCGACCCTCAAAAGTGACCGCTTAGCCTGGGGCCGGTAAATGTCGCCGAAAGAGGTCGACCCTATCTTCAAATGTTAACTCTGAATTTGTAGCAGAGCGCATTTCGGTTTGAGAAAGTGCATTCAGTCTCAAATGTTGTTTTTTCAGAGATTTGAGTCAAACTGTTGATCTTTTTTAGTTTAACGGTTAAAATTTTTGCATACGAAGTAAAATGCACAAATAACGACTTTTGAGACAAATTCCATTTTTTCAACCAAAATGCGCTCCGTTAGTAGTAGAGCATACACAAAGGCAAAATGTTTTGAAAATGCATATTTAAATGTGAAATTGAAAATAAAAACACCACACCACATCAGATTCACTCCTCCCTAAAAAGTATAAGACCGGACTCTTATCATTATAAAAGTAAATCTTATCAGTGCTTACTCAAAATATATCTGTTAAGGTTCATTTTTCAGCCAGCTTTTATTGTTCTCAAAAATATTATTCTTTTGAAGCAAATCACAACCGTAGTGTGCTTCAGTGTGATTACTCGTTTTAATTTTCCACTACGTAAGAATATTTACTGCGTATATTTATTGGAAAAGTTATTTGTTACTAATAAGACAAATATAACCGAATCGGATGAAATCCAGATCTTGTCAGATAGGATCATGAACATTTTAAAGTCAAGACATAAATATGTCAAGACATTTCAAAACTTTTGGGCAAACCATTTAGTCGCATGACAACATTACAAACCCTGTTATAAAAACAAATCAAATTAAGCTTAGTATTCAAAAATACCAAATGTCCAGACTGTAATTGTGAAGTCCGAATACGGACAATAATCAATAATCATAATCAAGAGAAAGTGAACGAAACGAAAGACAAATTTCAGCAAACAATTAAAGCTTTAGTACGAATTTTGTGAAAATGAGGCACTCGTGGCACACGTCGCATTATTCGTTAATTAAACCCAGTGTTTGGCCACAATCTCATGTAAAAAGCAACCGCTATAAGAACAAAATCGAAGTAAGAGCAGTGGGAAGACATCTATTGTCGTTTCATGTAATGATAAAAAATATATCCCGAAAGGAAAATAATACATATAAAATATTAGGTCAATGTCTTAAAGATATCATTTTTTTGTATGAGGCTAAGAAACTGGGAAAAGGTATTGTTTCTAATGCAGTAAACACAATATTAAAACTTCTGTCCCTCATTGAGTCCCTGCCTATAAAGGAAATGAAATTGTTATCGTAGTTGCTACCTGATACTCTTTCTAAAAACAGTTCACCATACAACTGCCAATACGGCATATAGATGATATTTTTGAACAGTTGCCAACTTGGTTTTGAATTCGGAAACAAGGTCGCTTGGTACAGCATCCCAAAACTGAATACAAACAGTGCAAATACCAGAACAAAGAACATGATATCATTTATCTGAAAATAAAACAATTATTTATTGTGTATAATATCTGAAATAGTGTTCTCGAATTTGTCTTGTGTTTTGATGTATCCTTTCATAAAAAAACATTTTTTTCTCTTTTTTTCTCCTTTATTTGGAAAAAATCAGCTTAATTATTCATTGCACCATTTTAAATATCATGTATACCTTTATATATGTATTGGTGAAATGTGGAGGATTGGATAACAGGACAAAAGGTGGATTTTTAAAATAGATTCTTGAGTTTTAATAGATTTCAGTCTAAATGAAAGTCGACATATACGTTATCATTTGTTAAAGTTCCCTGGATTCAATCTGCCGTAGTAATTGCAGGACACAAATCATGCTCTGGACATTATCACAAGACAATAAATTACTACAAACAAAGACCTGTTATCAGCAGAAAAACACTATTTCTCCAAGAAGACCATGACCTTTTGTTGTTTTACTGACTCGAATTCTTTTGAAATAAAATTTAGTTAACAATCCTTTGTCTTTATTTACAAAACCTGAAATAAATATGTTGATTCTTGTATCTGCGAATACACTAAAATTAGCTGTGTACTATTACGTTAACAGCAACCTGTATGTTACGCACTTTTGCAAAAAATAAAATTCAAATTCAGAAACTAAGTAATGATCCGCATTGATTAAAATAATATAAACGAAGGAATAATTCCAACGAAAACAGTTTAACTTAAAAAAAATAAGATTATTTGACAATGAGATAAAAATATATAAATATGTATAAATATTTTTAAAGACGATGTGCAAATTTTCTGAATTTTCCTTTTCCATTATTTGCTATATACATGTAGTTTTTTTTTTTATCAATAAGCCAGTCATGTAAAAAACGAACAGATTTGAACAGTATTTTGTTGCAATTTCTTTGTTAGATATATTCAAAAAGATGATTAACGTTCTATAAAAGGCATACCATTTTTCCAAGCATGATGATCTTAGGTCCTATTTTCCTTGAAACGTAAAAAAACTGCATGCTTCGTAAGACAAACATGGCCAATGTTATGGAATAGGCTACTCGGGCTATCCAAAAATATTTAGGTCCTAGGCTGAATCTTAGTAAAACAGACACAGAGAACATCATCAACATGACAAAATCAAACTTGTTCCATAAGCTTGAAGCCCAGTACCGTACTCTATGTCTAAGATACTGATGATCTCTTGTCAACACCTGTAAAAAGTAACAGTGGCATATCTCTTTTACGAGACAAATTTGAACTTACTGACCTTTGCTGAGAGTATTATGGTGGAATAACACTCGACGACAAAAACGATAACACCCGAGACAAGTCATGAGTAACATTCAGGACGGCAACACGCTAACAAAACATACATCTAATATGCAAATTTTGGACGTGGGTCAATGAATGTACTTTTTAAATGCGTTTAGAGTCACAGGGTCGGCTAGTTTAACCTTGTTATTGACTGTCTACTGGACAATCAAACTCATTAGAACGGACGATAAAGGCGTTTAAAATGTTGAATTCTCAAAACACACTCATCTTTCAGTCAGACTTGTTGGCTTGTACATTTTCTTCAACTCATCATACAGGACTATTGCCACAGGGGTGTCAAGTTTACAAACCCTGCGAACAAATGGATACCCCTCGTAGAATATGCTACAACAGAACATTGTATGTATGTTAAATATCTAATACATTTTGCCTCATTGGTTTATTTTTGAAGCTAGCCTTCAAATGATTGTGCTTAGAGCTCTAAAGACGTTTTTGGTAAATATTCTATTGATATGTCATTTCGCTATAGCTTATTAAAGCATTTCCCGAAATTTTGCTTCTCAACGTGAATTGTTCATACGTACAGTAGCGGCCTGGCTAAAGTTATACATTAGCTCTCATTTTGCTGGCAAATTGCTAGCAAATTGAAAACCGTTTTGAACACTCGCCAGCTACAGTTGAAAGCCCAGCTACCAAACGCTTGAAAGCTTTTGACCACTAGCCAGCAATCGTTGAACCCTTGAACGCGAGCGTTGAACGCTCGTTAGCTTCAGTTGACTCCTCAATAGCATCCATGTACTTGCTAGAAATAGAATAATTCCGATCAAAATATACTCTTTTAGTTAGATTGTCTGCCAGAGGCACAAACGAGAGAGAGAGATGAAACGAAAATTACGAGAAAGTGCATTTATTTCTGAAGTTTCCGTCAGTAAATTTTGAGAATATACCAGAGAATTAATAGATGTATGGTCGTTATCTATTATTATAATTATTATTATCATTATTATTGTTGTTGTTTTAATTGATATTTTTGTCATTCTTATAAATGTTTTTATCATTATCAATGACATTTATTTATTATAATTCTTTATAAGAGGTCATGCCAATAATATAACTTAATTGCAATATTAATATTAAAAAAAAGAATAAATAAATTCTATAATAAAAAATTGATAGTTTTCAAACGAAACTATATTTTAATTCAATCTGGCGAGCGTTAAAAAGCTTTCAACTGGTTTTCAATCGTTGTAAGCTTTTGGCTGTCAAAAAAGCTGACGAACGTTCAACGGAGGCTGGCAAATTGAACACTTGCTAGCTATTGTTGTTAGCAAATTGCCAGCCTCGCATATAACATTCGCCAGGCCACTTTTCCTCTTTTCAAAAACACAAAAAAATTAGAAATTTTTGCTCTACCATTATCTAATAAACAGGTAACAGTAGGTCCTTACCCTTCCGGAGCAGCACTCCCTAATCCTGTTTTGTGGAGGAATTCGTGGAGACCAAGCTATTGTATCTTTTGTTAGCTGATACTATCATAATCTTAAATATGTCAAATTCCAACAAAAATTATTAAAAAACAACCTTGACGACACATAAACAATTTGAGAACACGTGTAAAACATATGAATTGACTGGATTAAATATTGCAAACAGCTTGCCTTCTCGGTCTTGATGATAAAATTATGAGCAATGGGAACATATTTTGAACATCATCTATTGACATCATATCCTTCATTTACTTAAGGGGACCCACCCTATGAGACTCATATCTGTCTGTTCTAACCCTTACCTTCAACCCAACCCTAACTTCAATCATAACCAATCCCAAAATCCTTACCATTACTGTAACCAATTGTTAGTCATAATTAAACCCTAACCATACATAATATCCGGATCTTTATTTACTGGGTCCCCTAAAGTAAATGAAGCCGACATTATGGAAATTGTCGACAGAAGAAAACGTAACTAAAGGTCTCACGAGAAATAGATAAATCGTAAAAACTGTGTTCTCCAACGACCGATTATTAGCTCAAGGAAATTCTTATAATATTTAAAATTAACGATAGACATTAGTTGTTTTGTGTAAATTAGGAATGGTATCTATTGTTGAATTACATGATATTTTAAAATAGAGCCAAAAAATATATATCCTATTATAATTCTTTCTACGAGGGTGCACGTATAATCACAGATTTTTGTTATCAAAGATTGTGCCCTATAATAGATAAACCTGAGTATCATAAAATATATTTTATTAGTAAAAAAGTACATCAACATAGATTTTAATTTTAAATTTTTTCTAGTATATTTCATGACACAACGGTTCAAAATGTTTTACCGCCATATTTTCATAATGTCGAACTACCCAATTCTATCTGTTTCGACAATACAATTTTTAGATAGGTCGTAGGTCTTCCAATGTGCACAAACTGTGCATATTTGTTTCTATACTGATATGAATCCCAATTTGTGGTCAAAATGCATAAGGATCAATCTAAATCTGATTTGATAGACAAATTTAACAATACCTACGCTACCTTGATGATATCTTTTCGGTTAATAACTCAGACTTCTAAAAATAAACTACCGAGATTTATCCAATGGAATTAACCTAGAACAAAGCCAATAACAATACCCTGATATTCTCGTTTCTAGACATAGATGCGTGTACTTCGGAAGGTAACAAACCTTCGACAAGAGGGACAATTTATCATTCCCAATTGTAATTTTTTCTGTCCTTGTCTGCGACGTTTTGTTTTTGGATCCTTCATACGGTGGATGTATTTCTAAGCTTGTTCGTTATGCCAGTGTTTGTAGCGACTTTAGATTTATATGAAAGCAATGTCTGTAAAACTGGAAAATTACAGTGTATAATACCCATGTGCATAATAAAAAGAGAAAAGAAATTTGAAACAAACTAAAAGGTAAAACGTTAACAAAAAGAACAATCCAAGAACCCTTTTACAAGTCGAATGTAGAATACCCATGTGAGAGATTAAAAGTGCATAGTTCATAGGGACAAGACAAATTTGAAACAAAACAATAGAAAAAACGAAAACAAAAGGAACAAAGGCTTGCAATCAATGAACTCCTTCACAAACCAGGAATGGGATCAGGTGCTCCGGAAGGGTAAAAATCCGCTGTATTGCGTGCAACACCTTAAACTCTTGGAATCCTTAAACTCTTATCGGGGTTAATGTCAATCCGAGAAGAGGTAAACTTAATCAACCTAGTCTTAAAATGCATCTTAATAAACTTATCTGTAAAGGATATCCTTATCACAGCATTATTATTAAATCTGAAATTTGTTTTTTTTTATTTTAACTAGTATAGGCTTTCTTATTAATAGCTTAATAACTTGGTATCCTGATCGGTTGCTTTTGAGTTTAGAATCTAGCAGATAGCAACTCCGATTACTCTTTTGTCACTTTTGTTATATCAATTGTATTTGTTGTTGGTTTCCATTATCGATCCCAATTCATTTCAACTGATTTTTATCGTTTGTTTTTATAGCAGTTTGTCACACCACTGTCCCAGGTTAGGGGAGGGTTGAGCGCTCGCAAACTGGTTTAACCACGTCATATACTTAATATGACTGTCCCAAGCCAGGGACCTGTGTTACAGTAGTGTCGATGTTTAAATCGTCATTTTTTGTTATTCGTTCATCAATTTCTCAATAGGTAAGGTAGATTATTGTGTTTGATGAATAATAGAAATTTGTATATTTTTGGCCTTTTACAGCTTCCGATATGTTATGGGTGCCGGTTAATTATTGAAGACGCTAACGGGACCTGTATAAGTACTTTGATTTGATAGATGGCTGTCCCATGGACAATAGTGCCACATATATTTTTTTATATTCAATGAAAACAGTACGAAAACCAGTTGAAGCGATTGTTGATGTTTGTTGAGGTTACACTTTATTTGTTTTTACCCTTACCCATTTCTTTTCCACTTGTTTAAAGTAAAAAAGATATATATATACATATATATGTAACTACCTGTCTAATTTCTTCTATTGCTAGTATTCCACTCCAGCACCATGCAAACCATTCTAAAAATGATGGCCCTCCATTCTCCATATCATGTAAGTCAGTAAGGACAAACCAACTGAAGACTAGTAAAAATGCCAAGTACGTTACCTTTGAATAAAATAAAGAACACAATACTTTTTTTCCTCAAAAAGTAGATTGATATTTAACTGATAATATTGTAAATTTCATTCGTAAAGTTTGTTTATGTTTGAAAGTACTGATGTGAAAGTCGACGTTATAAACGATGTTGCTATGCAAGCATCATGACGTGGTAACATAAAAATAGTCTATTTATTTTTCTAGATTTAAAAGGTTACTTCAAGCAGTTTAGTTCCCACTAAAAAAGTTCAACGCCACCACATGTTTCATGTGAATTTCACAAGTCAGGAACTGTGGTCATAGGTTTGTCTTTTACTTAAATGTTTTGCTAAATTTTTGATTATAGTATTATTTAATTTGCGCATACAGGATGTTTTATTTTGGGCCATTTAGAATTTTTCACAAGGAGCCGTATTCCACCCTTGTTGAAGGCTTTGAGGAGACCTCTTAATTTGAAAATTCCTCTTTTCGTGGGTGGAGTGTAGTCTCTCTGACATTCACCCAATATCTTTTGATTTTCATAATAAACATTAAAACAGCATTCGAAAATGATATTCTTTATTATACAACTCGTGGCCAAATATATTTAGAAATTACTCGTATACTACACACGATCGTGATTTACTGAGTTGTTAGGTCACTCATTGCCGATTGAATGTATTCTAGTTCTAAATGCAGTATGAAATATGTATTTGAGGTGCTATACATCAAAAGTTAGAACAATTCGTATTTGTGATGTAGTGGTAGACTGTTTAAGGTTTTTTGCCAAGATCAATATCTTTTTAAATTATAGTTTATAATTCCCCATTAGAGTAAAAATCGCAAGGCTGGAAGTTTGTTTTCTTGCTATTTTCAAATGCATGTACCCAGCTTCTGCATTTAATTCACATTAAAAAAACTTACCACATGAATAATAAATTTAGAGACTGGTGCACAGTAAAACGACCACACGGCTGTAACTATTCCTTGTTCGTAAAAGGGAGTATACGAGTCTGTTGGTGTCGTTTTGCTGTTTAAGTTACGTCGCCCGGATTTCACTATTGGAATAAACTTGAATAATGGGAAAACTAGAAATGGAAAAAACACTCCCAATACGATCTGAAAAAAGAAAACTTCAAATTTAAGAATGTTACAGTCGGTAAATAATGGAAGTTTATTAATTTTAATTTTTTTTTTAAATTTTCGATATTAGGCAATCGATAACAAGACCATTGATAGATGACCCAGCAACACGGAATTACAGTGAAAAAGTCTCATGACCAGAAAAATATGAACCAAAGCATCAAATGATCTTGTTTGACTCCTTAATGGTTTGTGCTTATACTAGAACCAGCATAAACTTATTTTAATTGGTTTGTTTTCCATTAGCAAAACCGTTTTTCTTTTAAAAAATTATCATTACTGCAAAATAGCTGTTCAAAAACAAAAAAAATATGATGAACTTTAGATCAAAATATCTCTTAAAATTATCAGAAATTTTTAAAAAGTCAATTTATCGAACAACATATGCGAAAACCATTTTTATCGAGCACCGGATGTTATAACTGTGCAATATGAAATATTCAAATAAACAAACTGTCCCGGAGTTTAAGATAACAAATATTCACACCATATGATGAATCTCGAGTAACAGAAGGCAAATTTGATATTACTCCAGTGACATAGCCAGGAAACACTTTTATAACCACAGGTCCTCATGCTTTTACAATAACAAATGACAAAATTAGCAAATAAAAGATCAAAACTTTGGGTATACCAGTCTATTTTTATTATAATAATCAAACAAACCAATCGTAGTTATATCTATCCTGGCATGACTCATTACATAAATGCCCCTAAATTTTTCGTTTAAAATCAATAAAAATATTTAAGGCTCTTCCTTCTGATGCAGAGGTAACCCTTAGCTTAATTTGGACTCCAACTTTATTCCAACATTTTGACTTCGAGCATTGCTGACGAAATGGGTAAACGATGTATCAAATTGTTATTGGTATTTTGTGATACATTTATTATATCTCACGCCAGTAACGAATATAGTTTATAGGTTATGAAATGGAAGGATATATAGCAGGACGTACAAAGTTGATACTTAATTCCGTATGACCACTGATATAAGAATGTGCTAATGAGAGAGCATTCAAAACGGAATGATGATAACAGACAATAAGTGGCCAAAGCACGTGTCCTGGATTTTGCGTTGGGTTTTTGCATTGCATATTGGAAACTAAGAACACCTTTAATATTTAAGCTGTAATAAAGTAAATTTAATGATGTTTATTACTCAGTAAAAAATGAAAACATATCGACATGATTGATGCAATGAAGATATCGAACGTGTATATATTTATTAAATGTTGTAACAGAATGACTGCACATAGGATATATTGCAAAAGACCAGCGTGATCCGAGATCAAAAGTGTATAGTTTAAATGTACAAGACAAATTCGAAACAAACTAAATATAAAAACGAAAAAAAACATGCAGAACAATCTATGGTTGTACAGTGGTTTTCATATCAAAAAACGACATTTTCTGGTTTTAACTAGCATTTAGGTGTTTCCATGATGTCCTATCTGAGTATGTTCAGATTTCGGACTTCCTATGTTTTAATTCTAATGCAACTGATAAAAGGTAACTCCCTACAATGTGCAAATATATTTTGTAGAATATCAGAACTCACCATGCTTATGCAACATGGATAAACTTGTATTTTGACCCACTTGGTCGATGCCGCTGCTAATGGAGGATAAGTTTCCATGGGTATTCACCAGCCCGATAGTCTGACTTGTCTGACATGAAAACTCCCAAATATATTTCACAGAATATTGCTTTATCTGAATATCTTTATAGAATTCACCTTACTGGTACATACATAAGGTCACGCAATTTCTGTCAGTCTGTTACATTGACAAATCCGAAAACAGTTAAGGTCAATGTGGGGGTTGCAAACATGTTTACATACCTTCCAATAAGCAGTATGACGAGCAACATTTCCCTTCCAGATCCTGTTTATCTTAGTTTGACATGGGCGGGTTTCTATAAAACTCATCAAACTGTTCCTTTCAGCCAATGCCAAAGGTGTTGTAAAAGCTGCCAAAGGTGTCACTTTTTTCTTATGTTTTTCTGACAATGTCTTTTTTGAATCAGCTGTTTTTTCAGTTCTTTTCTTTTTCTGTTCTTTCTGTTGTCGCGGTAGTTTCGCTATCAACATTTTTTGAGAAACTACCACATTCAATTTGTACAATTCGACTATCAAATAACATGCTTTCTTTTCAAAGTACCTGAAATATGTGTTTTTATGAAATTAACATTATTTGTTCTACTGACAGCTATCCTTTAAGGATGATACTAAATATCAAGTACTATAACAACAGAAGCAAAAACTAACATTGCATATCCATAAGTACTATTGACAATAATAAGTATACCAATAGTAAAATAACATTAAGATATAACAATAGGACAGACATGACCATGGCAAACAAAACGAAAGACAAACGTAGAACACAAAACACTACACTGAAAACTAAAGCTGGAATAACACGAAACCTACAAGAACCAGGGTGAGTTCAGGTCCTCCGGAAAGGTAAGCAACTCCTGCTCTGCTCCACTAGTGGCACCCGTCGTGATACTCATTAGTCAAAGCCGGTGTATAGTCGCAGTCGGTGTTAGTCACAACCGATATAGGAACGGAATTGTATTTATGAAAGTCGGAAGATATCCATTGTCATCTCTGAAATGGATATTTCGTATCGGTCAACCAAATCATGATGGCGGCCTAAATGCTTCCGGAACGATGATTCTAATCTTTCCCTGAGAAACCCTTGGCGCATTAGCTTTCTAGTCAGCTGCAACCCTCTATCAATAAAATCCTGATAGGGAGCACAAGCCCTGGAGTATCGTATAAATATGCTTGTTTCGAATCATTTCTATTCGGTCAACCGGTTCCGCCTTTTTCATGTAAATATGACGAAATGTTAGGCAGACAGCTTCCGGTGCTCGTGTCAGTTACGTCAGATTTGCATGTAAAACGTCAAAGAATTCCTTTTGAAATTCAAGAACGAAGAAAAGCATTCAGCTAATGTATTTTTAAAATTGTAAGTTGAGGACCATGTATATATCACATGTCAAATAAAGTAAAGTGTGGATTGTAGTTGCCAGGCATAGAATCGAAAGTGCGATGCCTTACATTCCAGCGAAGTCACGTGGTCTGGGAGACGAAAAATTCAAAAATGTTGACGGAATAGAAATGATTCGAAACAACTCTATTGAGAGATATACACTCCGTATGCAGGTGCGGATGGAATGTTGCTAGATATGAACGGAAAGTTTACAATCGGAAGATCAAAGTCATCTCTCTCGTCGTAAAGTTTTGTTCTAAACCCGCCCTTATCGTCAATTTCTAGGTGAAGGTCTAGGTAAGAAGCAGACCTTTCTGTTTCTGTAGTATCTATATAGCGGAATGTGAAGCCAAAAGATTGAGCCAACTATTTCTTAGGCGGTGGGCTAGGTAGGTCTACCGTGCACCCCCCCCCCCCCAGGACTCATCCTCACCAACTTTTTTTAATT
>JARWCS010281831.1:0-13107 GCA_034783895.1 Geukensia demissa
CCTTGTAATTTTTTAATCCGAATCTGAATTAATGATCTGACAGTCTTGACCCATTCAGAAAGGGTGTCAACCTCTACTTTTTCTCGCTTCGCCCATTGCCTAGCATAGTCCTCCACTGAGTCCATCATGAGCTTGAAGTTTTGTTTCCAATTACTTGGATTTGGCACTCGGTATTTAGGACCTTGAAAGAGGCATGAAAATTCTCTCAGCGGGAAAATTAATTTTGCAAACGGTAAAGTGCACGCGACAATATATAAGAAAAGTAACATGAACATGAACCTACCCATCAATTTCGAGATGATAGGATAAGTTCATGAAATATAAAAATAGGAGATGTGGCATGCTTGTCCATCAAACATTCACCCACTTAATGACAGTAGAATTTAAACTTCTACATGAAGAACAGTACATGGTACAAATACTTATAGTGGTCGAAATGCGCGACGATGTTTGAATTTAAGGCTTGGTGTATGGAACGGTCGCGGGAGGTCATAAAATCTTTGTGATAATGTCAGTTTATCAGAAAAAAATTTAAATGATTTTGATATTGGTATCCCTTGTCTATGTATCACATTTTTAAAGGCTAATGAGAAAAAGTAAACATTGAAGATTATAACTGTAATATATTTAGAAATATACAGATCATGTTCATGTAACTTCCCGTAGAGGTTCTGGAGGCGTAGCAGTTTTAGTTAAAATGATATATTAGAATTTGTTTAGGTTGAAGTATTAAAATGATGATATGCAGAATATTTTATGCTTAAAAGTTAGTATTTATAATTATTTTTTGTGTATGCATATGATATTTGCAACCAGAAAATTCTGTATACTATGATTCATTTACGTTTTTGTACTAAATTACTGGAACATGAATATTATCAACATATTGGAAAATGTTGATATGTTGTAGTTTTAATACCCGTTGTGGTTATTTACAAGATTTTATAGAAGGAATTGTTAGCGTTACAGGATTTGATGGTGTTTTAAAATAAAATTGGAGATCAACTTATTGAATATCCTGTCGACTGTTAAATGGTAATATAGGTCATCAAGAATTGACTTTAGTATACCAAACGAAAATTGCCACGACGTAAGTCGAAATATATCGTAAGTTCAGCTTTGAAGTATGTCATGTTATATATCGTTGGAATTCTAATTTTTGCCGCAACTCATCCTGCAGTCAAAATTTTAGTTTTCCTCTGCATAAAAAAATTTCCCATTACCCCTCTATGTTAAATTTTTAACATCGAAAAAAGTGTCTCAAATGGCATGTTTTCGTGGAGAAATATCCCACTTCAGTGTTAAAACAAGAATGTAATTCAACATTATTCTTAAAAATTCATCTTTTATCTGTCATAAAACCGCAAAAAATAAAAGTTTTATCATTTCTTGCTACCCGAGACCATTGGTTAATTGCATCATCAAAATGAAGCAAATTTACAAAGTCGAAAAAATTAACATTACACCCTATGGGGAAATTTTTTATTACAAGTTAAAATGAATTTTTATCTGCAGCTTCAGCTGTGGCAAAAAATAAGAATTTCAACGATATATAATATGATATATTTCACTGTAAAACTTTTGTTCACTTTTGTTGTGGCAAAATTCGTTTGATGCACTATAATATTGCTTCTAAACGTAGGAAAATTGATTATATGTTTTCCCCACGTGAACAACATAACAATTTCCGAATTATTTCAAGTCTGAAAAACTTACGTGCCATTATCAGCCTAGGTATGACTCTACATCTGATCATTCTATCCTAGAAATAAGAACTCATTTATAAAGTCAAATGTGAATCAGAAGTCGAATTATGTGATAAACGATTTAAGCACCACGAAAGTTAAAGTATAGTGCTATCTGAATTGAACAATTGTCAAACGAACAAACTCAAACACAGCTGCAAAACACGATAACAAGATTAGAAAATCTTCTGAGTCGTAGAAGCGATTTGAATAGTCATTTTTAAGAGTTTGAAAAACTGGTTATTATCGAAATTGAAACAAATTGTTAGGAACAGAAACTGACTACAACTACCAACAAAAGACACAGTAAAGAAGCCGTAATGGAGTGAACGAGCTCCAAGAGTCATGCAATACAATTTGAAAATGAGATGAAACAAGAAAATATATATCAAGAACTGAAACTGAAAAGTGACCTGTCACGCTGAACCTGTTCTACATTTTTGGAAATCAGACTACGATTGTACCGAAAGTAGTAACATCTTAGCTGATACTTTTCTTCAAGCATCGGGAATAGAGCGAGAAATAAATCAGGCTATACATTGTAAGACAGATAAGGATATTAGTAAACTAAATGGGGAAAAATCTATAAAGAAGAAGTTAAAATGATATTTTTCGGACAAATCTAGGGAAATTCGATAGAATTTATGAAATACCCAGTTAAATCCTCTGAAATTATTTGTGAATTGACCCTATACATTTCTGTTTCACCGATGGAAAACCAGACAAATGGCTTTTAAATAAAAAAATCTCCAATATTGAAGCCAACAAAGGATCCTACATGTACGAGCCACTGTGAATTACCAATTCCCACGGTATATTTATGCAGAGATGAATCACTGCCATTAGTGGCACAGTTTATGGCTTACCCTTCCGGATCCCCTGAACTCATCCTAGTTTTTGTATGGTTCGTGTTACTCACTGTAGTGTTGTGTGTAATATGTTTATCTCTCATTTCATTTTGTTAGCCATAGTCTTGTCTGTCTTCTGGCTTAACAGTTTCTGTCTGCACGCTTCAGGAAGGATTTGAAAGAAAAATATTTATATTGTTTTTAACCTTCCAAAATTGTTGTATGAAAGTTAATCTTCACCGAATGTAAATCACAACAACGTTACATCACAGTGGAAGTCTAGAACAATTGAAAATTCAAAGTTTAAAAATTCAAATTTAGTAGAAATCATTTCTCATGGATCGGCTATTCGTTTTGAAGAGATTTAGAGGGGTGCTTTTTAAGATTTTTTTTTTTTTTTTTTTTTGATAACGCGATTTTAAAGACGTGGTGAGGCAACTTTACAGAGGTAAAGTTAGTTACTTATTCCTTATTCGACATTCAATATCAAACGACGAATAAGTAACTAACTTGACAAAGTAGTTTGATATTCAAACAACGAATAAATAACCAACTTGACCAACTTGATTGATATTCAGTTTAATAGTCTGGAATTGTTCCCATGATATTGCCTTTTCATTATCACAGGACGTTGTACCTCTGTTATGTTACTATAACACCTTTTTTATTTTTTACATACACACTTTTAACGAGAACGGCCTGCTAGAAAGGCCTGTCATAGTCCGGTGCCCTGTGAATTATTCATTTTACTAAATCTACGCTTTAATATTATTTAACATGATTTACTTTAAATTTCATCCTTTGTTATGACATACAAAGCAAATAGTCTTATTTCCTAATTCTATTGCAGAGTACGATAAAATTAAAGCAAACAGAATTCCACCATCTAGCACTATTTATCGCTTAGCTTCTATCTATACGGAAAGCTCAGTGTCATAATTCACTCTACAAATGAAACTATACCAAGATGTTGAGCATGTATAGTGCCCAATTTCAATTACTGTTGTTGTGCATGAATAGGCCAATATAACGTATATAGTGTGTATAGTGCTCACTTCTGGTTAAGGGCCGTACGGAAGGTCAAATTTGCCGTAAGTCGAATTTCAAATTGAGAAGGGGGATTTATGTAAAGACTCTGTTCAGCTAGCCTTCCTCTTTCAATCTGAATGAAACTTTGATTTTTTTAATAACGCGACATACTATGCTTTTTTAAAGACATGTTGAAGCAAATTTTTTGTCCAAAATATTAAAGTCAGAATATTTGTTCTTGTTGATGAGCAATTATTTTTTTAGGACTCACAATCAAATTATTGTTAAGTTTAAACCAGAGCTTCTTTCATTTGAAGGTTTTATTTCTGGTCCCTTCTGTGTTAGATTATTAACTGTTTGCAGTCCTCGTCGTGTTTGTGTAGTCTCGTCGACAAGGCGTTGATAAAACTATAGGAAATTGCTTGACAAAGCCATTTGGAACGTTTATTTTATTATATTTTTATTTTTATTTCTTGTGTACAATTTACGTGGTTTTTTTTAATTGGCCTGCTTCTGTGTAGTCGAAAAGTGTACTGATTCATTCTTTTTTGAAAAGTCTGTGTCGGCAATTGATGGTACCCGGGGTTGGGTTGAGGGGACGTAAAATCCACATAATGGTTTTCATAGCAAATTTCTGGATAATCCAATTTTATTTTATTTCATTTTTTTATCTGTTGAGGTTCGTTAATAAAACATGTCGATTAAAATAGTCAGTTGTTCAATTAAACATAGTGTTTCACGGTCGTATCAATCTGCAGAATTTGCACGAAAAACTCTTACAGCATCGTTCCAGTTCAACAAGTTTGTAAAATAAGCAAGCATAGCTTTTGTGAATTTTATAATCTGAAATTGGCATAATGAATTATTGTTGATTTAATTACATATTATTCACTGGTATAGCTGCAAAAAGTTCCATATTGACAGATACTTAATTATTCCTTAGGTTAGGGGGTACTTAAGATGCTTTATGAATACCACTAAGCTATGGAAATCCTTAGGAAAATCTAAATCAATAAGTTAATAGTTTTTATAATACGTGCCCTGGGCATTAAGAATAAAAAAGAAAAGATTTTAAAATAAAAAAACAATTAGAGTCGAAGAATGTACACCAAATTTCATGATATATTAAAAACTGTGAATGTTTCCTGTGGAAATATTTGTAAAAGGAATTCTAAGATACCAAAGGCGCAGACATAAATAGAGAATGATCATATTTTGGAATAACATATTATGTGGTACAAAATAAATTTAACATAAGGTAAAGATCAATGTTAAAATAACATATAACAGCTGCGTCTAAAGTACAGTGGATTCATTTGTGAGTTTAACTTGGTGTTTGTTTAAATCTATTATTTTAGAAAATTTAACAATTTTAATTTATCCAGCGCATGCATATAAGTGTTTGTTTAAATCTATTATTTTAGAAAATTTAACAATTTTAATTAATATTTAAGATAGTAACGTCTTCAAGTGGTATTTTCTTTTCGGAATTCAAAACAAAACTGGGATAGAATCATTTTTTGTTAAAACTTGAAAAATTGAATTTGAGAGATATCATAGAGCTAATCTTAGATGTTTAACTTAAAATTTTCAGTTGAATAGGACAGCAGGGCGAGTATTGAAATTTTTTAATCTTTTGTGACAACGGCTTGAATGATGAATTTCCTTATTTTTGTGCATTCAGACTGAAAGTGCAAAACTATATTTCATAATTATTATTCATTGTATCTAAATGAAAAAAATATATAAGACTGCTTCGTTAATTTTATTATACAAACCATGTATAACCAAATAATTATGAACGATATACATTATTTGTACTCATTTTGTCTACATTGTCTACACGTGTATGTCATTATGTTTTATTTGCTTGTACTCGTTTACACGTATATGTCATATCTCAAGAGAATATTAAAGAATTTAAAATATAATTTATATTTATGAAAATGGAAAACTAAAAGTCAAGATTATGGCGAGACAAATTCTCATTACAATCAGTACATGTAAGTGAACGATCTGAACTTTGATAAAAATAGTGTTTAACATTAATTTCACGAAATATTTTTGGCTAATGAATGATTAGCAACCAACTCAAATGTCAACAATCCTTTATATTTAGTTTATAACCCAAAGGTGTTTTTAATAAATGACATCAAGAATCTTTCAGTAATTTTTGATACCATGTGTAATTTAAATGAACTAATGTCCATTTCAGTTCCTTTAAATAATGGATTTTGCCGCCTAGCAACTTAATTTTCCAACTAAAATTGTTCAATTTTGATCACGATAAATATAATAATGAGGCGCCCCTTATTCCGCGTTCTTTTTTGTAAAAGATAAATTTTCTTTTGAGAAAATTGATTTTTATTTTTTTTTTCATTATAACTCAATGGGAAATATTTCTTACCGTTAACCTGGACAGGTCCTTTCTAAGGTAGGATCAAGATACCTAATCAAGCATGAAATCCATTAGCACTTCAGTCGTTAGTTGACCATCTTATGCTACACATCTTTTAAATATCAGCATTTCATACTGGATATCGAAATATCTACTACAAACGACTTCTCAATACCTTAGCAAACCATTTTTAGTACAAAATTTAATATTTTCGCAGGTTACAACCCAAAAAAGGCAATTCTTAGTATAGTTGCATTCGAGTAGACCGCATTTACGAGTGCGTCTTTTAACCTGTAATTAACTGACTACCCTAAAATGGTGTAACCCACAACTTAATCTTTTTCGATGTTACTTTAAAAACTACGTTTATCGTGAAAGGCAAAGCAATGGCCGGACATAATAAACATTAGACATCCTAATTACGGACGTATGATGATTAAGAATGCACAATCAAATTTTCTATTGATATTTTAGGCAAATAAACTCGCCAGCTTCATTTACCATTATTTACACGAACTGAAATGGACTTTAATTGCTATACGTTTAAACTGTTCATACTAGATAAAATGTGCCTTTGTGTTTTCAGTGTACTGTACTGTAAGTACTTTTTCACATTTTAATGTTAGAAAAAAACATGCTTCATGGTAAGATTAAGCAACTGTTTTTTTTTTCTTTTACTTGTTTGGTAGTAACAAATGAATATAACATTAAGGCATTAAATATACATATATTTTCAGTTTTTAATGTAAACAGTTACAGGATCTACTGAACATTACATTTAATAACTTTTTTCGTCGACATTTTACATTTTCTTTTAAAATAAGATTTCAATGCAAGTTTCATGGTCTATATTTAAGTCAAATCGACATTTTAATGCTGTATTACTTTCGCTTAAAACATAGGTTACAAGTGATATATTAAACCGCATGTTTTCAGTTAATCAAAATTATGTGTGTACTTTGACGTCATTTTGGTTCTTATTATAGCGTGAACTGTGTCTTCATGTTCTTGCAGAAATTGAGCGGACTATGATGTCATGTTCACAGTTCATTATCAACCGTCTTCACAGCTCACATGTATATACGTCATGTACGATTTTGTCACCACTTGGCGTCTGACGATCATTCGTCTGTTAATTTCTCTTTTTAATCTTCTCTAAAACCACTAGGTCAAATGAAGCAAAACTTGACATCCGTGTAAGATCCTTTATAAAGCTTCAATATTTCTTTAATTTGCTGATAGAGAAAAACATTTTCCTCCGAAACCACCTAAGCAAAATCATTTGATACTTGACAGTAAGCGTGTATTGGAGGTCTTTTATAAAATTTTCCCGATCCGAGAACAAAAATGGCCGCAATAGTTAATTCTTATTTCTGATAAGAAAAAATTAGATACATCTTCGTCACTCAAACCGGTGAAATTCGGAAGCTCAGTCTTCTGAGCCTCTATAATGTTCTAAACTATGCAACAACGTTTTACATACTATTATCTGCCACTGAATTTCTCTACAAAGATTTTACTTTGAGGGTCAGCCATATTCGTTTTTAGCGGGAGCTCTTAGGTTTGACATACAAGAAGTAATACAAAAAGTCTCGCATTTTTTTCAGACTTTCCTTCGCGATTCATATATATAAATTTTCATTCAGTTGCGCTTCAAAACACTTTTACATGTTATCTTATCCAATAGTTTAATAACTTAATTATCACGCAGCGTTGACAATGGGTATTCCTAGCTTCGCGCTTGCAATTGCACAAAGCCTTTTCCTGCAAACAAATGAATGTAAAATCCCCGTAGAGAATTATAAACGCGATGCAGCTTAAAATGTATCGTGATTGCTTAAAATATTATTGCAAATTGCTTGCACTTTTTTTCAATCTACAAAATATACACTATTTAATAAGAATGCGACAGTTTGTCTTTCATAGCCAAATTACCTGTTCAACCAAACTCTGACATAGAGCATAGTTTATTTGCAGATTATCTATACCAAATAATAATTTCGTTGGTATTATTCCGTAAGATCATTTGGAACACAGAGAGACATCCTTGAGCATTCCATTGAACCAACATGTTTTTGTCCTGAAAATGTTAAAATCTAAAACTATCGTTTTCTTCTTGCTATTTTGGCTATCAAATTGAAAATTTGAAAATAATTTCTACTGAAGCTGAAAAACCTTCAATTGTTTTCACAAAAATTCTTAAGTCTTATATTGATTGTAGAAACTTCAAAGGAAAACTCATTGTGACGTCATAGTTTACAATAACGACATTTTTCAAATTGACTGCAGGAAAACAAATTCATATTGACCATTTTGGTAACTTTCCTAAAACTCTTTAAAAGTTTAATCACAATCCACTTCACAAAATAATTAAGCAATAAAATGAATTGACTGTTTAACATTGCTTCTCTCTACGAATTTAACTGAGAATGGTGGTAAAGCTGATCATGATGACAAAGTTGATTATTAAGTCGATAAGTGAAACATGTATTCTTTAGATGTTAACAGATGTATAAATCCTTCTATAAATAAGAAATAGAAACGAATCAATTAAACAATTTTTGTGTATTCTAAAGACAAAATTTCTGACTAATGACTATTTGTACGAATATTGTGTTTTATGCATCATTTTCAGGGTAAAATGAAATAGTTTCTACTTGATTTGTCCTGTAAGGTAAGGAAGTTACGATGAACGAAAAATTTTACTTGTCCTGCAGGTAGAATTTTTCCTGTATGTTTTTTCTCAAGTAACAAGCAAATAAGAGGCATCGAGCACTAATACACGTGAAATAATATCTGAAAACACTTGACTTTCCATATGAATATTTACATGGCTCCCCGAATCGTTGGCGACTTGTAACATTGAACACACACACAAAGCAAATTTGCTTAAAGAATAAAACTTAACTGGATATGCAAGATGTCTGTTTACATCCTTTTTCACAGAAATAACAAATCTTGAGGTCGCCACAAGGCTATTAACAAGAGTAGTAAACCACTTCTTGTAAAACTCTAAATCGTTCAGAAGAAGTTTGTGTATAAATTTATTTTGTCTTTCCGTTTTGTTTATTGCTGATTTTTGCAAAAAAAAATAATCAAGCTTAATTGTGAATATTTCACTGGTTATTACATCCAATGAATAATGCATTTGATATTCATGAATGTTCTTCCTCCCGGATAATTATGTTAACAATTTTTCAAACTAAAGTTAAGTAAAGGTTAGAGGTTGAAAATAGCTTTTTATTTCAATTTAATAGCTGAGAGAGAGAGAGATAGGTGGGCTTGAGATCACATTCGTAAAAATTAAAACTGCAAATGATTTTTTTTTCTTTTTCTTTGGTCGCGCTACGGATTTATCGGTATTTTAAGTTTAATAATGAAATGTTTTCATTTTCATCTGTTGACTACATACATTGACTTTTTAAAATTTCCTTTGATGGCCAACGTTGAAATTGCAGGGACGCACTCCAGAAATATTACCTGCCGAAGATAATAATTTATCGGTAAATGTGAATTATTAACCTAAGAGGTGTATTTAATTCGGAGTAGGTTTTATTTCAACAAAAGATTATATTGAAGAATGAAATCAACCACTACGAATTGTAAAAAAAAAAATACCTTGCATAAATTTCCCATTTCGGATTGTAATTTCAGTTATAGTGTAAAAAAAAAATCCTAATGAAAATTTACATTAAAAATCGCAATGATCATCAAACCAACAGGAAGGACAACTATCACAGCTGCGATCTGATAAAATGCTATTAAGAAAAGCCAAGTCATCATAACTAAAAGAAATCAAATATTTTGTTACATATTGTCAGATTCCCGTAGACATGGTATAGTTGGTCGGCGCCTTTGCATAAATGCGGGAATATAGCTCCAGAATTTAAAGTATTGCAAAAACTATCGGATAAATTTTGCAATAAAAATACAGATTTTAAAAAAATCAAATTAATATATGTGCGGATGACGCAAGATGTTTCCAAATATCCCCTTAATTTGCTTGTTTAAATGATGGATCGTGACTATTTTAAGCTAGTAGCTGTCAATTATTTTGAAATCTAAGCAACAGCCACCTTAATCTTGTTGGGTGCTTTCCTCATTTCTAGCTCTAAGAACTGTCTGTATAAAAGGTTAAACAATCATACATCTTTAAGTGTCGTTATATCTTATGTAGGTGAAGTGTAAACTTTAGGTTTAAGTGACTTAATTCATATTGTATGTTCGCCTATCTGCATATAGGTTACATGATCACCTATCTTATAGTAGCTCAGATATAATTATCCCTGATATAAATAGGCACAATGGGTCTACAGCAACAGTTATTTCCCTCAATTTGGACGAACCATTCATTATTAAATATTTAAAACAACGTTCTTTTCTGCATGTCTAATATGGAACAAATTTCAAGGGAGTTATTATGCATCCAAGACTGATATGTATTTTAAATTGTAACTCCTATCGGCCGTAATGTGTGACATCGATTTTAAGTTTTAAATAAGTTTTATAAGAGATTATTATAACGTCACGTTTATTTAAGTTTACGCGTGTTATTACAATGCTGTGATAAATATTACACTTTCTACTACTTACTACTTGTTATATATTTCTTTCGCGTATGCAAAATCGAATGGTTTTGTTTGAATTCACACAGAATAATAACTTTACTAAATATGGGGACAAAAATATGTGATAAATAGATAATTACATGTCCAGAATTAAATACACCAGATCAACCCTGGTATCTTCTCTCGAAAATATTGTCCATCGAGCTAAAGCCCTCGGCCCGATATGGGTGTCCGATATGATACCTTGTTTGACATGTTAGTCCAAGTTATAATACCTATGTGAGAGATCAAAAGAGCTTAGTTCAAAGAGACAAGACAAATTTGAAACCAAAAAAAAAAAGAAAACGAAAACAAAAGGAACAAAGGCTTGGAATCATGGAACTCCTTTACAAATAGGAGTGGGATCAGGTGCTCCGAAATGGTAAGTATTCCCTGTCTTGCTCGCAACACAAAGGTGGAATCCTTAAATTCTAATCCGGGTTAACGTCAGTCCGAGAAGAGGTCAACTTATTGCTGTATTACGAGTAACAGGTCCAAAACTAGTTAAGATACACTGATACCATGTGGATCAAGCAATTCATGATGGTGACAATAGAATTTTAAGAGAGACGATTTCAATCTTGTTTGGATGTATCCTTGTTGTAGTAATTTTCAAACAGCAAACAGCAATGCTCTTGATACTTGGAACAGCCACGAAAGTGTCGAATCAACTGCGCAACATAAACTCCGTAGGCAGTTGAAGAAGGAATATTGCCGCATAATATGGGAAGTTTACAATAGGAAAGTGGAACTCATCCCTTCTGTTATAATAAATATTATATGAATTGGTTAGGGTTAAAATGTTCAACTAGCAATAGTTGTAGCAGTCATCTTGGTTTAGGATAGAGAATTTTAGAAAAATTTCTATCAACCAGTACTCAAACTATTTTTCATATCCAACTGAACAAGTTATAACATGAATTTCCGACACTTAAGCATTTAAGCAGCTACGTCTGTTAAAGTAAGTTCTGTTATGGTGGCAGAATAAAATTTTTGTTGACGACTCCTACGGGCTTTTCTACCTTAGCTTTGTGTCTAATTGTGAAAGAAGATATGGCATGCACAAATGTTCGCGAAGTGATCTTTTGAGTCAAGTGTAAACTAAGGAGCTTCGCATACTTCCCCAGCACATTAACATGTCAAAGTTAAAAAAATAACACCATGGGTAATAATTTTCTGGACACAGTAATACAATTGGATAAGTAACTGTTTTGCTCCTTTTAGTCGAAAACCACAGTATTTTTTCATCAGGAATATTTTTTGAAAAACTAACATTTCTAATGAAAAATTTACGTGTTAGCAGAAATTGACATTCATGCTACTGAAAGCTCTCATTGAGATGTATAAAATGAAATTCATAAAAATCAAATGAAAAATAAAAACTTCCGACCTTCTGCAAAATTGCCGTATAGGATTTTATAACCTTAAAAATTCACCATTTTTTCACAGTGGTTTGTCAATGTGAAAAAAATGGTGAATTTTATTTTCAAGGAGTAACCTTTCATCAGGAAAAAACCACAGAAGGTCCTAAATCCAAACATAGTGAAAGAAGTACTCAAATCCAAACAAATCAAAAATGTAAGTAAAATCTAACAGTATGGACAACAACTAAGTGCAATAAATTAAGTTTAGAAGCTTTCCGTATTTTCAGTGCTTTAAAATTCTTTAAAACAAATTCAACATATTTCTGAAAAACATTGTTTGATAAATTTCATTTCAGACATGTCTGACAATTGTTGGGCTGGGGAATATCCTCGGGGACATCAACTTCACTTGCAGAGTAATGGACCAAGTGATTTCAAAATAAAAGTTAATCAATGTTAAATAAATATGGTTGATTTTGTTATGCTATATGTACAATGAGCCACCTCTCACCAGTAGCATTAGAACTAATAATAAGAAGTCAGAAATCCAAAAATTGAAAAGGAAGTACTCAAGTTCAACCCAATCCGACTGTAGGGACATTACTTTTCGAAGCCTATTAACTTCTTGAATAGAAAAATCGTTAAATGCTACAAAACGCTCGAAGAAAGTTATATTGCATTTTTCATAAGGAATCAATTGAAAAAAAAATGGGTTAGAAATAAAAGGTATTCCAATATAAGGGCGATTATCAACCAAATCAAGATGCCGACCGAAAAATTTTCGGAATGAGGCCTTTAATTCTTCTACGAAAAATCCTTGGTTCAGTAGCATTTGTCAGCAGCAACCCTCTTTCAATTCAATTCTTCTTAAGAAGAACAAGACCTGGAGTAACCTATAAACTGAGAAAAATACACTTCGTATGCAGGTGCCACTAGAATGTTTCTTTACATGAACAGAAAGTTAACTAGAAGAAAATCACAGTTATCTCTCTTGTAAACATAGAAAAAGGAGATGTGCTGTGATTGTCTATGAGACAGCCAATCAAAGCGTGTAAATATCACACTTCTCTACAGGTTGCCCTTAGGCCTTCAACAACGGACACATGTCCACTCCCT
>JARWCS010281942.1:0-13105 GCA_034783895.1 Geukensia demissa
GTGATCTAGATAGGTAAGGGGAGTATACAGAAACTGGTATAACTCCGTGACATCTGTGATCTAGATAGGTAAGGGGGTATACAGAAACTGGTATAACTCCGTGGCATTTGATGCTTGTTTGAAGGCAGGCTATCTAGATCATATATTAGTTTTCGTTTTTTTATATTAAATATTTGATGTAGTCGTCGGTTGGTATAAAATTTCCTATGGTATTATTTAATACTACTGATTTCCGCTATTATACAATCTGCAAATATATGTAAATACTGTTGCTGTTTTAACCTGTTTGTCTTGGTTAAGCACTCAAACACTAAACAAACACAAATCTTTACTGAAAACGTTGAACAAAATCACAATTAAACGATACAAAAAGAAAGAACGAATTCTATTAAAGGTCGTCTTTGGACAATTGACAAAAAACAAACCGTTGTGCAAAGGTTAGGTACATCTGAGTATATTTTATAACTATAGCTACATTTAAAATATGTTTTCTATATTTCAGGTTGTTTCCTGTTGTGTTACACGCCATATGCCCTTCTGCTTTTGTGGACTTTGTTAGACAAGTCTGCTGCTATTGGTCCAACCTTGATGACGATCCCTTCATTGATGACAAAAACCGCGGGAGTCTTTACACCTGTAGTATATCTGGCGCGTAATGATAGTTTTCGGAAAAAAGTTTTGAATATCTATCCGTGTTTTAGAAAAACCAACATCAACCCTGCAACCACCAGTCTCTCCGACTCAAGACTTTATAGACTCAAAACAAAGAAGATTAATGTAAAAAGTTTGGCTGATTTTAAAATATAATGTCGGCAATTTTAAAATTTTAAAGCAGTGCGTGCTGGAAGAACAACGATGTTTATATTTCGTTTTCTAGTATATTCTTTTCGCCTTCCATACAACTTTTTTTATAAGAATTATGTAGATCATTAAATGACGGATTTGTGGTTTAGGGTATTTGATGAAGGTTAATCCAGCAAAAGCTTTTGTTTCCTGTCCCTTGGTTCAATATTTAAAATAACAGATGCATTTAACTATTTATAAGACCATGTACAAATGCAAGCGATTCTAAAATGCAAATTTCTTTGATACTTGTTAAACTAATCTGATCGGAAAAAACTGACCAAATAAATTCTAAAGAACCAGTTATGCATGACTTACATGCTGATAATATATGAAATATAGAATCTTACACCACCTAAAGTGCAAGGCGGGAAAATCACCAGAGGATATGATTTCTATCATTATCGGACGAGACTTGACTAGTATAAATATATTTATATAATTAAAGTCTATAATTTCAGTTCCTTTAAATAATGGGAAAATGAAGCCGACGAGTTTATTTGTAAAGCATAACATTAGGAAAGTTGTTTGTACATTCCAAATCATCGTACGTCCGTACCTAGGACTTCAAATGTTTATTCTGGTTTGCCATTTTTTCGCCTCCCACCATAAAAAACGTGGTTTTTAAACTAACGCCGAAAAAATTTAAGTTGAGGGTGTAACCATTATTAGGGAAGTCAATTTGTTACAGACAAAAGGTACACTTGTACATTCGGTCCACTCGAATGCAACTAACTATCCTAAGCAATGCCTAATTATTGGGTTGTAACCTGCAAAAATACTCAAATTTCAAAGAGACTGATTTGCTTATGCTTTAGATAGTTGATTGTAGAAAATATTTCTATATTCTGTGTAAAATACTGATATTTTGAAGATGTGTTCATTAGAATGGCCAAGTAACGACTGACGTGCTACTGCTATAATGGATTTTATGCTTGATTGGCTTGATTAGGTTTCTTAATCCTACCTTAGAATGGACCTGTCCAGGTAAACAGTAAGAAATAATTCCCTTTGAGTTATAATGGGATTAATCATTAAATCAATTTTCTCAAATGCAAGTGAATAAAGTGGAATAAAGGACGTATCATCATTATCTTTGTTGTGAACAAATTTGGTCGTCAAATAAAGTTGCTAGACGGCAAAATCACTGAAATGGACATTAAAATATCAGGCGGTGTTTTAATCTGTGTAAAAGCAAGAGTTCCAAATAGTTAATCCATATTAACACCTTCATCCAAGGGCAGTATGTTTATTTATACACATTTATTAAGGCAATAAGTAAAGATTTATCTAAAGAAACGGTGTAAAGTCTTGAGGTTTAGCTATGTATGTTGGTTGAGGGAGAACCATTGTTAAATAATGTTTTGTTGTGGCGGTGCCACACTGGAATCCCTCCCGAGTGTATCGCTGTGCGTAAAGATTTTCTCACAGTGATCCATACATACCCAAGACAATTTATCACCGTTGACTCTGAAGGCTCTTTCCCAACGGGAGGTTGAAGCACATTAATTTGTCAGATAGTGGAAAAGGACAGTAATAATTGTCTGAGAGTTCAACCAGATATAAAATCAGTACCACACACTATTAGGTATCTGTTTAACAAATGAGTTTGAGAAAGAACAAGCTAAAGTTGAAGTGCCGTAAAATGGAAAATACCAGTAACACTAACAAAAGCTCTGAAGCCATAGATAGTGATCAACCAGCACAAACTGATGTCTCCCGACCAAGCTTCTCACACCTAGCGAATACGTCCGGGCAAGAAGGATCTAAGTCCAATATGGAACCTGCACTAGACGAACTAAGAAAATTGATGGAGGTGAAGCACACCTTAAATACAGTTCAGGAAGGGATTAACCTTGCTAAAGCGTCAAGAATGTTACCTCCGTATATGAGTGTGGAAATAAAATTCCAACCCAGAATGATTGAGCAGCCACCAAAGGACAATATTAAGGAACAAGTTAGGGAACTACAAAGCTCAGTGAAAACATCAATCTTAACCCAATTGTCCGAAATTCTGGCTAAAAACTTGAGAGAAGTCAGTAAAGAAATCTTGAAAAGAACTGACGACAGAAGAGAACTCTTTAAGAAAGCAGAAGAGATGATACAATAGTACAAAGATAAACTGTCCGCTTACAAAGAATACCTAACTAGAAGACCGGGTGTAGTGAAACCAAAGGACAAACTTAAGAAGAATTTGTTTTAAGTACTGAACAGTTTTCACGTAGAATAGATTTCAAGTAGTTTAGCACAAACAGTTAATTCTTTGAACATGTTCTTTAGTTTGGATAATTCCTACAGATACTTTAGTTATTTTCTTCATTTGGATCTTAGTTTTTTAGATTTAGTGTTTATTCTTTATATTGGATTATATTTTGTAGGGAATATTAAATTTCTTCATTTATTTTTTTGTCGTTTATCACCTAAAGAGGGTTGTACTCTATTTTACACATGCTATTGTAAATTTTCGCTTTTTCATTTTCAACGGCGAATCATTTTGTTTAGAAAAAAAAACTCCAAAAGTAAATTTCATAAAAATATTATCAAGAAAGTTAATTACTAGACCTATAAGAAAGACCATAACTAAGTTTGGAAAAAAAGGGTTAAGTGATTTACAAGTAGTTTTAGATAAGATAATATTACTCCATCCCTTTTTCTTTTTCTTAGCAACAAATGATAATGTTGTCAAAATAACAAAAAAAATGATTTCTAGAGAAAATGAGTAGGAATTACAACAATAAACTTCATTAAAAAGAACCTGTTGAAGTTTCGTTTAAATTTTGTGAACTGGTTTAGGAATATTGGATTGAGTTTTGAACCTTCACCTATTCGTAGAAGTGCCAATGTAAATATAAAAAGGTTAATTTCCAGTCAAAATAACAAAACAACAATTTTTACCCAAGAACATGACGCAGAATGACTTGGCGGCACGACGGACGTTGATACGTACATATGTCACACGACAACTAAAATGTAGGAAGCGACTCAAAAAAGATTATATCGAAAAATATCTTTAAAAAAGCGTGATACCTTCTTCTGGAATGCTGTTTGAAAAGACATCGTCCTTTAAGCTAGCTATGAATAGATATACAGCATTGACTGTCAGAAATGTCTGATGTGTGGTGTAATACTCTTTCTGTCCAGCAAAATCTAACATTACACCATGAGCATATGTTTCCTTTGATAGAGACACAGTTTGATCTTCTTCTTTAAAATTCGTTTCAAAAGACATTGTCTTTTTATTTCTATCTTCAGCATAGGAGTTCAACTGTTCACCAACGTCATCAGTTAACTCTTTTTTTCTTTTGAAGTTTCCACTTTCAGAAGCTTGCTGTATTGTGGAAATAGAATTTAGACTTGTATCCTTTTCGATGATGTCTTTGATTTTGTTTTTTGTTGTTTGATAATCTTTATCTTGCTCTTCCAGAAACATAGATCTCGCGCTATTATTTGTTTCCATATCTGACGGTTTATCAGATTGCACGTTTTCATTGGCCCCTGTTTGAATATAGTTAGACGTTGCTTTTGAATTTTGATCTAATTTTTCCACTTTAGTATCTGAATTATTTTTATCAACTTGGTCTTGAACCGAACTTTCGTCATTAAAATGGATAGCTTTAGCCATTCGCTGTTTTATTTTTTCATCTTGATTTTCTAAAAAAAAATACATATATACATAATAATAATTAAAATGACATGTAACATCCATAACAAGAATTTCAAAGTTAAATTAAAACTTTATATCTCTCAAATGTATCAACTTAAGCATTAGAAGAAAATCCGTACATAAACGTGCACTCTGATATTAATTCTGGATGAAATTTAAAAGCGTTACAATCTTCTTTTTAACAACTGACTACTTCAAATAGAAAGTTTTGGAGTTGCAGGTTTTAACCTAATATGGTCCGGTTATAACATGATAACTGTTAGAACGCCCCTGGAGGCAAATTAAAGGATCTGAAATATTTTTTACAATTAACTGATATCAAAAACTTGTAGCTTCTTTCTTAAAAATAATGATTGGTAGACCTTCAAAGGGTTTACTAGAATGAACAATGGTTGGCGTCTGTGATCTCAGAAATACTGAGACCGCATTTTTCGAAACAGTGCGTCTGAGATGTTGATTGTGTATCACAACATGAAGCACGATTATGGACACCCATGTTGAAGGGATGCTACATGTACCTGCAGGCTGAAAAACTGAATATCTTGTTTCATGTACCTTAGAATTAACAACTTTTTCTTGGAAATGGAAAAGCTGCAGTTTGGAGGTAGGTGATTGTGAATATGATTAGTAAGTATTTTTATCGTGTGACATTGGCGAGCAAACTCGGAATTGATGCACATAAGACTTGATAAATGCAGACCAGGTAAATGCACTGTAATAACCCGTTTGCAATAAGCATTTGTTTAATGTACTTTGGCAAAGATTTCAACAAAAAATCAAGGTCACATTTCTTCTCTCCGAATGAGCCTTTATAATAGTTTTTTAATATTGCAAAGTGAATACAGGATGATAACCCACTTTGCAATTGTTTACATACACGGGCATTAAACGGTAAGGGACTTTAAAAATGGAAATTCTGAAATTGGCAGCCAAACAGAGTAAACAGTGAAGTAGGGAGAGTTAGTATCGGTTATAAATCGAAATCCACGGGGCTAGAGGACAAGGGTCGCTAAGTTACGTTTTTGCCAAAGAATTGGGCTATAAATACAAAATGGGTAATACGTAATATTCTTTATAGTTTTAAATCAAAATGTCTATAAAACATCAATAGTTTTTCTAAGTTTAATTAGTTACATGGTACATATATTTTGCTTAAACTTGAAAATACTAAAAAACTAAATTCGATACAATTTTTGACACAATATTGTCGATTTTAATATAGATTAAACGAAATCATCAGAATCAACATTGGTAATTTTGTATTTTATAATCAAATTTTGCACAATTAAATATCTATCAAGAATTTAAATTTAGAACATTTTCGTTATGTTTTTGTACGCTCATATCTGTTTTTGACAAAAAAAAATCTAGTATTTTTAAAGAAAGTGTTTGATCTTGAAATAGTCCAATATGATTTGCAGTGTTGTCGAATTGACGACAAATATACGTAATGGATTATTAAAAGACGGTTATTTAGCGGGAGTTTCAGAACAACTTTTTGTTGTGTCACAAAATCTAGAATTTGGGTTAAATGTGGAGCTGTAACTACAACACAACCTATTCGCTATATGCATTTACAGGAAATTATTATAAAATTTCCGTTAACCCGATTTTCTTGGGACGGTAAGTTTTAAAGACATAGAACCTTTACCAAACAACTTTGGACTACTATGGTACATTGAGTTATGTCAAAGTTATAAGTCTACGATCAAGGTCACAAGTACCATTTCTGCTTTGTAGATAGAAAAACTTTAAATTACAAAAATATTTAACTTACTTTTGTGAATAAAATCAGGTCAAGGTCACAGGCCAAGGTACCAAGCAACCACGAAAAAGTCCTTTGGAACCATATATTTTAACAGGAAATATTATGAGTAGCATAAGAATGACATTTTGGGTGTTCATTATACTTTGTATCCTTGGCAACCAGCAACCACTTTTTGTCATTTATTTTGAAAATTACTCAAAACTGGTAAACTTTAGAAAGAAAATTGTCAGCATGACTTGTTGCATACATTACGATCAAGGTCAAATGTCATCGTCCCTAGTAACCACAATAAAGTCTTTGGCAACCATGTATTTTTGTACCCAGGATCAATATATCATTGACATTAAAATTGTGGTTATGATTTTTTGCCTTTAGAAACCAGCTTAATTCCTTAGCAACCACTATTTGACACTATTTTTAACATATACTGAAAGTTATTGAGATATAAAAAGAAGCTTTGATGTTAAGCAGATAAGGTTCTTCAAGATAGGGTCAAGATCAAAGGTAAAAGTCCACAGCAACACCATTAAAGTACTAAGCAACCTTACATTTATTTTTTTTTTAAATCATTAAATTATATATAAAGCGTCTTAAGACCTACTCTAGGTTCTCTGAAACCAAGAGATCTTTATTTATTATCATTTTTATTTTCTTATCATTCCGCCACTTTTATTTTCTGTTGCAGATTTTTATTTCGTGACATAACATTTTCATATTATGTATACTATATCGGTTATAGGTACGGAGTTTGTAACCGACTCTTTTTCACCAAACTCTTTTTCTTTACGGAGTTATCTTGTCCAAAAGCTAAAAACCTTGTTATCACTTTTCCTCGGAAACCGTAAAAGTTAGCTGTGTAATGAGGAAAATGTTTAGTATCGTTATAGAAACAACTTTGTTACATTTGGTTTGAACCAATTCATTCGGTCATTCGGTCATTTTTACATAAGTTGTCTCCCCTTGAAAACCGTAACTTTTTATTAACCAAATTTTCTTGTAAACTGTAAGTGCTTGACACTTGGGACCTTAACCTAACAACTTAGAAATATGCCAAGGTAAAAAAGTCAACGGTCAAGGTCATAAGGACCATTTCTGCTAGTTATCTTGGAAACGAAATAGATAACATGCAATGTTAAAATGGGAAAATGTGTGTCTTATAGAGATATAGATTTGGTATATGAGACCAAACAAATTGAACAAAACGTTGTGGACCTAGTGTCCATTAACTACTTTTTTGGTCCAAAGTATTTTTTTGGATAATATATCAAAAATAGAAAAAGATGGAAAAAAACTTTGAATTACAAAAATATTCAACTTAACTTTGCGAATAAAATGAGGTCAAGGTGACAGGTCATGGACCCTAGCAACCACCAAAAAGTCCTTAACCACCATAAATTTTTGAGCAGGAAAGGTATTAATTTACATAAAATGGCATTTTTGTGATCTTTTGACTTTTTTATGCTTAGCAACCAGCAAAATTCGATAGCAACCACTTTTTGTCATTTATTTTGAGAATTACTCAAAGCTGGTAAGATATAGAAAGAAACTACGAATTGCAAAAATTGTCAGCATGACTAGTTGCATAAATAACGGTCAAGCTCAAATATCATGGTCCCTAGCAAGCACAATATAGTCCTTAGCAACCATATATTTTTGGACTCAAGAAGCTACGAGCAACATGGCAATGACTTTAAGTTGTGTTTACGAAATTTTTCGCCTTAGCAACCAACTTAACTCCATAGCAACCGCCAATTGACACTGTTTTTAACATTTAATTGAAGCTATTGCGATATAGAAAGAACCTTTGATATTCACAAGATAAAGTTTTACAAGCTAGGGTCAATCATCACCATTTTAGTCCTAAGCAACCTTAAATTAAATTATTTATAAATCATAAAATTATAAATATAAAGTGTGGAATTACCTACTTTTGATTTTCAGAGTTCTTTAATTATTATTAGGTCTTTTAAGTATCCGGTGGAAACACCTTTAGTTATTGTTCTGATTATTAGGTATTTCCACCACTTTCGTTGAAAGACCTTTAATAATTATTACTATTATTACTATTATTTACAAATTTCATTTGTTGCGCAGAATTTTATGTATTTTTTATGATATTTTTAACATGGCAAATCAGTTGTATGTTATGGGTTTCCGTTCAACACTTATTCACCAAATACTTTTTCCTTACGGAGTTATCTTTCCCAAACAAAAAATCACTGTTATCACTAAAACTTTGTTACCGAAAGATATAGCTCATCAAGCGTAATGACCCCTTTTAGCTCGTCAGGGATAGAGAACTTGCTTGACACGCTGGTGAAAGCTCTTCTTGAGATGATTCCAATGCAAGAAAAATCCCCAAAAATAAGATGAAAAAAAATCGTATATCCTGCAAAATCCCATTTTACCCTTTGATTTTTTTAGACAAAATCGGTAATCGCTATTTAATATTTTGTTTCATTTTTCATTAGGAATCATTTGCAAAAAAACAGCATCGGATAAGAAATACAAAAGTTTCGAAATTATAGCGTGGCTATTTTAAGACCCCGTATATTTCAATTACGGTCAGAGTTGGGACATGACGAATAAGACTCTCTAAGTTGGACTTTTCATAGAGAATTTAAAAAATGCCTTATAAAAATCCGGTAAGAAAATAGACCATTCAGAAAACTTACATTAATAGGCAATATGTTTATGAAAAAACTTTTAGTCCCTACCAAAAAAATCTGGTGATCTAGATCACTCAAAATAAATACTAACCTTTGTCTAGTACTAAAAATTTATGTTCCAATTTTTAAAAAGAATTGGTTTATTGGAACAAAAAAATATTGTGTGGAAACCAACCTGTCTACGGACAAAAAGAGCGACGTCGACGCCCCCTACGAAGACAGTGAAATATCATTTTACGCCCACGTTATTTTTGCGGTCTAATAAAAAAACAACATATATCTACGTGTATAACCGTTTAAAAAAACAAATGATCTCATGTTGTCTTAAGAGGAAACAATGTCGGTTTAACGAAACATGCCGCAGTGTCAATTCTACGTTCCGGTTATAGTTATGTCAGGCAATGAGGACCCAAAAGTATGTATATATATTTGTTCGTAAGGATATTTAACTTTCGTTTTCTTCTGAATGCCGTAAAACGTCCATGTACATTTTTTTCTTCGAAAGTGTTATTTAAATATCTAATTTTCATCAACGTGTGTTGCAGCATATTTTGCTTTGAATCATTTATTTATCCGAGAAGCTAGAGTGTTGAACTGGTACGTGAAGAAATAACAGTCAATATTTTCCCAACATACTAGACTTTGGAATCAAATACACTCTGAGATACATATACAAAAGTAACATAAAATATTTGCATATATTTTCTTGAATTGGTACAGATGCAAAATGTTGTGAATTTACTTTATGTTCTCTGGACCTCCATTTTCTATTAAGGTAACGAATTGTTCCATACATTAAAATTAGAAATACCCTTATTGAACAACAATCAACAAGATGGCAAGTTAATAAAATATTTCACATCAACTACGCAACTATGTCATACAGATTTATATTACCTTTTGTAACTTTCCATTCATCATTTTCCACATCTATTTTAAATCGTCTATCTAATTCAATTCCATCTGTTGATGGTTCGTCTTTATTAAAATCTTGCTTTAATAGTTTCCTCCTTAAAGACGTTTTCCCAGCACCATGTTTTCCGAGAAGAATAATCTTAACAAAGTATCTTTTCTCTTTGCCTTCTTTAAGGAGCTCCGTATACCATTTCTGTTGCGATTTACTCATTTTGTCATATGCTATTGATACTGAAAAATAAACAACAAATCGGTAGATTTCGCAACTTTACTACAAAAGTTCCCTGCAACAGAAACACGTGTCAGATTTACGATTATTTGTATTACATATTACGTCTCAGGTGGATATATATAACACCAATAAATGACGGTGAAAATTATAACGGCTAAAGTGTTCAAGTATGGAAAGAAAAAAAAAACAATTTGGCCAGTCCTCAGTGTTAAACATTTAAACGACGGCATATATATGCATAGAAAAATAAAACGTGGTGTGATTGTCCATGAGATAGTCGTCCAAAACATTTTAACAGCTTTAGATTACCCTAATCTTAAAATAACTTCGGCTATGGCGGCCATCTTGGCTGGAGCGCAGACTCATTGGAAGCAATTCCGAAAGGGACTCACATAAGGACCATTCCATCAAAGTTTGCTTCCGATTAAACAAGCAGTTCCAGACGAGACGATTTTGAATGACTTTCCCATAGGATCTTCTGTAAGACTACGTTCGGTTTAGGGGTCATTTTGTATGGCGGGTGGGTTATCGGATAGAATTATGAAAGGTTACCTGAGGACTATACCCAACGTTCGGAATAAATTGGCTTGACAAAAACGTAGAAGATTTTTTTAAAAATCTACCCATTTTTTATTTTAGTAACTGCGGCCATATTGGCTGGACGATCGAGACTCCGAATAAAATTCTTAAAGGGGACCATTCAAGGACCATTCTACATTGGTTCAGAAAAGAAGATTAAAATGTGAATGGTGATGTACGAAGGACGAACGACGGATGGTAATTGCTAAGAAAAGCTAACATTACTTTCAATGCTGAGTGAGCTTATAAATAAGCCCCAATACTGAAGAAAACTTAGAGCAATTGCTGAGCATTACACTAGAATCATTTTAAATTTATTTTGATCTTAAGAATTCAGAAAGTGGGCTAAAATATGTATCCTCTTATCTAATGCCCATAATAGCAAAAATGCTTCAAATTTGGCTGCATTGGATGACATAGATAACACATTAAAAACATTATAGCGTTTACAGAAATATTGTGGAATAGGTTTGAAAATTTAAACAGAATCGAGACAAATCAAACACTTGAATAAAACTAGGCATAAAGGTTGTCTAGCTTGTTTAACCCCACCACATACTTATTTTGCCATGAACGGGTAGTCCAGTGGGAGCCTTAAAAGTCATTTTATCCACCCAGATAAGATGTGGATTGTGTCTTTCTGGCATATATCCATATTCTTTCTTTAAAGATAATTAAATATCATTACGGTTTGTTTTCTGTTGTGTCGTGCAACGGTCGTAAAAATCTGCCGTGTGCTTGAGTTGTATGATATTAATTATTTTTGGGTACTAGAATGTATGTTGGAAAGATCTATCGATTCTTTAATTTTCAGTCTGCATCAAAATTTTGACCCAAGCAGGCTTATTATACAATTTCTGTAATACTACAGGCCCGTCTGCAACTAATTCTAAGATTTCCATTATTTGGTCCCGACTGTTGAAAGTTAATCTAGAAAAGCGATTCGCACACTGTGAAATTTAGGCATTTGCAATTGTTCATTTTTTGTTTTGTCAACAATCTTTTTGATAAGAGAGCAATGAAAGGCACTATTTTAACAACTTTTTTCAGGACCCACTGAGGTCTGACGAGCTAGGGCAACAGCTTGAGGAGAAATTATGCAGTGCACAATACAGAAAAGATTTGAATTGTGTCGTTCTGACATATATTCCATATTCTTTCTTTTAAATTTATTGGTGTTCGTTCACCATTTTTGAAAAAAGCTTACTAGGTAGATTATCGTGTTATATATTGTATTTTTGTGTTCTTTTACAGCTTCCATTATGGTATGGACTTCATTATTGAAGACCGAATTAGGATCTGTAGAAGTTGCCTGTCTCAAGGACAATCACGACACATGTCTATCTCCTATTTTTTATCTTTACATCGTTTAATTTGTGTTATTTTGAATGAACATTGACTCTCTGGTCACAACGTATTGTAAAACTTCAATTTAGCCACTATTTTTTTTTCCTTTCTTCCTTATGGCATTTACACAATGCCGTATTTTCTTTTTCTACAAATGTTAATTTCCTTGTTTTATAATGTCGTCTGCAGACGTATTCGGGACGACATATTGTTATTGTTGTGTTTATTTGTTATTTTCCTATTATTTAGTCGCCTGAACACACTTTAGATGACTTAACACTTTGTTCCGTTTCTTCTTCTTAAGTCCCCAAAAGTTTGATGGCCTGTATATTATAATTTTGTCATCCAAAACGCATTTCTGTGATATATTGATATGTTCAGATTTTTTGTTTGATAAAGGAGTTGGTACGTTAAGCCTCATATTTGGCCTAAGTTTTAGATTTTGTAACAAAATAATAAGTTGTTGTGAAGATGTTGTTTAATAATCGTTTGTTAACAATTCATTACTTTTTCTTGCATACTACTTGTAATTTCGACAAAATGAATGGGTAAATTAGATTATATAAACATGAATTTAACATTTTCGGTAAAAATACTCAATTTTTGGAGGTGTTTCGATTAAAATAGATATGATCGCACAAAAACATCATGAAGATATTTTAATCAAACATTTGTACTTGATTGATCTTTGATTGTGCAAAGTTTGGTTGTGATGTTTTTATACGATCTATGTTAAAATCGACAAAATAGTATCAAATATTGCACCAAATTTATTTAATGAATTTTCACATTTAAAGCATTTTCCATGTGTAATTTGACCACTGTAGAACTAATTGAACTATTCTTTTTTTTTAGATTTTCTTTTTATGGACATTATTCGATACAAAAAAATAGAATAATAGATATTAGCCAATTTTCATTTTTTAGCCAAATTGTTTGGCCAAAAATTGTCCTTAACGACCCTCGTCCTTTCATGTCAGAAAAGTTTGACAACTCGGCTGGTGAATACCCTCGGGGAAATGATCCACCAGCAGATGCATTGCCAATACCTAGGAATCCAACTCCGACGACAGGAACAATTACTATGT
>JARWCS010282052.1:0-13103 GCA_034783895.1 Geukensia demissa
GGATTGTGAATTTATACATCCCCCACAATCAGGGACGCCCCTTTTAGAGAACTAGTGCCTCAAGGACGGAGATACCTAGTGCCTATTCTTTCCCCGGCACAACCTTTGAGATGGGGAGTTCGTGTATTTATACATCCCGCTCGAACTAACGGACGCCCCTTTAGCAGGGGTTCTGCAGGCGGAGAAAACGAACGGCCTATTTCTATACCCCGGCCGCCCTCGGGGGCCTCTGCTTGTGGAACATTGGTCCCCGAGGGTATTTACCAGCCCAGTTGTCAGACTTGACTGACATGAAATTTTACTAACAATGGTTTACAGAAATTTGCTGAATTTGCTATAACTCTGAAACACTGAAAATAAGAAAGGCCTTGAAAAGTAGGGCACTGAGTAGTGGTCCCTGCCGTCGGATTTGGCTCCCTTTTCGATTTGTTTGGATTTGAGTGCTTCTTTCGCTATATTTGAATCTTTGATTTCTATGTTTTGGTTCTAATGCTACTGATGAGAGGTTACTCCTTTTAAATAAAAATATAGCATACCTAAATTTTCCATATTTCTTTAACATTGGTAATTTTTGTATTTTGAAAGCACTGGGTCTATACCTCTTCTGGTTGAACATTGGTCCCCGAGAGTATTTACCAGCCCAGTTGTCAGACTTGTCTGACATGAAATTTAACTAACAATGTTTTACAGAAATTTGCTGCATTTGCTAAAAATCTGAAACATTGAAAATACGGAAAGGCCTTGAAAAGTAGGGCACTGAGTAGTGGTCCCTGCCGTCGGATTTGGCTTCCCTTTTCGATTTGTTTGGATTTGATGCTTCTTTCGCTATACTTGAATCTTTGACTTTCTATGTTTCGGTTCTAATGCTATTGATGAGAGGTTACTCCTTCAAATGAACATATAGCATACCTAAATTTTCCATATTTCTTTAACATTGGTAATTTTGGTTCAAACAATAACTGCCTAGTCGATATTCATGCTTTTGGAGTCCTTCCAGTGAGCACACACTGGTACAACAAGTTCAAAAGCAATGGTCAAGGTATCAAACTGAATTTTCCTGTTCGTTTTAAGTATGTTGTCCATGAGAAAACAGTGTTCGTACCCAAAAAGTCTCTGTTGTTAAGAAGAAAATACCAGCCGACCAATTCTGACCTCAGACACAGTTGTTTGTAAACTAGATTCAATTGGAATACTCAGTTCGCTTGACCTTAACTTTTGTTTCTAATTTACTTATTGATTCTTTATGATGTATATTATCTTGTTGATATGCTTATTCAGTTAACAGTGTTGATTTGAACAATGTCTGACATTTGGTCACCTGAAGGTTCCCTGAAATTTTAGAAAAATGTGAAGCTGTCAACTGAACTTAGTCCTTATAGTTAAGCTTGTTGACAAAAATCTGTAGCAGCTAGATAGAACAGCAATAGTTAATTTAAAAATTACATCTAGCTATTTATAAAGTATAGAGAGGTTTTCAAAATGAATATGGGTTTACATTTGTTGATGTGTTTAATACACAGTTCACTTTTTTGAAATTAAAAAATGTTTCTAGGTTAGAGAACAGATTCAAATCTGAATGTTCAAGAGTATCTACTCAGTTTAAAACTAAATATATTGGTGGTAGACAGAGACAAGCGTTCTGTCAGAAAGTGCATCATTTTTCAATTTTTAAAGATGAGTTATATGATGTGGAGAAGATTAACTTTAAACTTTCCCAATTTGACGATGAAAAGGTAAAGATGGAAAAAAAGGTGTAAAGACTTGTTTGATCAAATGGTGAAACTAAAGAGTGAAAACAATAACTTAAAAGATCAAGTTAGCAAGCTCAAGGAGGAAAATGACTATCTAAAAGCAAGGAATAAATCTCTTTCTTATTATATAGATAAAATAATAATGGCTAACTTTGAAAACATTGGCAAAAAGTTTGATGAAATTAATTGGAGGCAACAATTTAGAAAATTAAAAACTCTAACTTCTTATGCTGAGAAAGCTTTGGCCTTTGCAGAAACTTTTGGATTGAAACCAATAAAAATTGATTTAAAATCAGAAAATGGAAAGATGGTCTCTATTAAACTTGATGAAAGTAAACAAGGTAAAATGGAAAATGAAAAAAATTCTTATGATAATTTGAACTCAGATGATAAAGATCAAATAAAACAAATAGTGTTTTTAATGGATAAATTTTGCATCAGTGATGCTGCTTATCATGAACTATCAATAAACTATAAAGATCTTCCCAGAAAATATTTGGTAGTTCAGTGCAGGGAAGACATAAATAGAATTTATCATATAGAGAGACTTCCTGGAAATAAACCTGGAGTTATGATCAACTTACATGACGAAATAAATAGGCTTGTTACAGATCAAATTAACAGAGGACAAAGTTCAGATAAATTTCAGATAAAATTTTCTGGTGATGGTGCTAGGGTTTCAAAAATTTCAAATTATGTGATATTTTCTCTAGCACTTTTAACTAAGGATGTAAACTTGTCTTTCAACCAGTTAAGGACTGTAGCCATTGTCAAATGTGATGAAAATTATGAAAATCTAAAAGAAACTTGTAAACCTCTGTTTGACCAACTTAGTGAATTGCAAAAGAATAAATTCATAAATGTTCAAGGTAAAAACTATGAATTGGAATTCTTTGTAGGTGGAGACATGAAATTTTTGCAAATTTTATTAGGCTTGTGCAGTTCAGTAGGAGATTTTTCATGTCCCTGGTGTAAAATTCATAAAAGTGACAGGCATGACATTAGTAAGGTTTGGGATCATTACCATTCTCATGAGCATATGATGAAATTTGTCAGTTATCATGCCTAACTAAAAACAATTTTGGTGTTTAACATAAACCATTGCTTGAATTAAGCATTGATCATTATTTGCCTAATGAACTTCATTTAATGTTGAGAGTAACAGATATCCTCCTTCGAAATTTAATATTAGACTGTCAAGATAAAGATGACTTATATAAAAAAGAAACTAAATCTAATGGTAAAAATTTAGATAACCTAGTGAATTTGATCCAAAGTTGTGGTGTTTCTTTTTATGTATGGGTACCTAAAGGTAGTTCAGAACTTGACTGGACAAGTCTAACAGGTGCAGAAAAAATTAAAATTTTAAAGAATCTCCCTGATAAATTAGGAACAAGTGAGGTTTTAAATAATGATACATCAGACAAGGTTGTACAGTTATGGAAAGATTTTTATCAAGTTTATATTTTTATTACAAGTGTAGAAAGTGCAAATTGCACTGGGGAACAGATTTTTGTAAAAACAAAAGAGTGGTTAGCAAAGTTTTTAGACTTAGAAGATAGTAGAAAGGGTTATTTTAAATCCAATGTAACTCCTTATATGCACTGTTTGGTGTATCACATCCCATTTTTTATTTCAAATTATGGCTGTCTTAAGAGATTCTCAGGGCAAGGTGTAGAAAAAAATAATGATGTCATTAAAATGATTCATCAACGTAAATCTTGTAAATGGGATGGTCCATATGATGCCCTAAAGGTGCGTAAAAGACTTGAGTATTCAAATACAGAAAACATTGCTCGACAAAAGAGGCCATATAATAAACATTCTGCTGACTATTGGGAGAAAAACATTTACGAAACAAGAACAAAAAATAAGAAGAAAATTTAGAATGAAATAAAAGAGGCAAATAAGGTGAATGAAATAAAAAATGATATTGACTTTGAAAATCTAAGCGATGTTGAGTTGCAGAATATTCTATCCCAAATGCAAAACAAAAAGACTCGTATTAGTAATAGACAAAAGCTGATTAGTGCAATTAAAGGACAGGGTTCATTGTAAGGACAATGTAATTCCTTATTTGAATTGAATATTGTGATAAAGAAATGGCTTGTAATGTTATATTTTAGCTACTAAGTGTTCATTTCATGTTTTTTATTTATTTTTGTCTCTGACTTTAATGGAGGTAACATATGCTTTTTTCAAGTTAACAAAACTAAGACGGATGCTTTCACCTGCAAGACAGGGGTCAGCTGACCATAGTATTAACTTTTCCTTATGTACATGTAGAAGGAGTTTTACTGGTTTATTGGCTAAATGAATCTTCATGTTCCTTCCTTTTTTTTACAAAAATATTTTGCTTTTTGACACATTTTTAAATGATAGCAGTAATTTTAAACAGTCACTATGATTTTATTTATTTTAATAACTTTACAGTTTACAATCACTTTGCAATTTTATTTTGACTTGACAGTTCATATAGTCGTGATACTGATAGATGTTATGAATACTCAAGTTTTGTTATATAAATGTATATAATATGTTATTTAATTTATTTTTTGTAATAGTGCTCTGGTATATGTTAACTGTAAACATGTCAATTTTTATACATTTTTACAATTTCTTAGTACATTTTTAAAGAAGTGAAATTTAAATGGTTTCAAATTGCATAGAAGGCAATTGAATAGTTGTCGTTTCCATATAGAAAACCCATTTTAACATAAAATGGTTAGTGCATCTTCAGTCAGCTTTTTATATTGTGAACATGGAGCTTTTGACAATTTTTTTTCCAAAATCAAAACTGCCTATATGATATGATATACCGGTACCATTTAGAATTTGATTACATATGTTTACAGTTCATACTGCACAGACCTAATTTATGCTATATGTTGTTTTGGTGCTCTTTAAGATTTTTTATTTATAGAATGTCATCTGTCAGACAATAAGATCTCAGGTATTACCAAATGTGCATTATTTGTTTTATATTGTTTGTATACTGTTAAAGTCTTTCACAAACTTATTATGTTTATGTCTTTAAAAGAGTCTATATTTTATAATAAATATTTATTTATTTATACCACTTTATTATTATTTATACCTAATTCAGTGATTATAGATATGCGATGTGCCCACGACGGAAAATATAGTCCTGAGGAAGTGTCTTTGATGCATCATTTAGGATCCTTTATTCACATAAAAAGAAAATATTGTTAATTCAGAGTAATTTTGATCAACTGTTCAAAGGCATAAAATGGGTACATGTTCATTTAGAATCAACATCAATAATCATGATTCACCCCTTGCCCAGCAATGCACCACCTGTTGGATATCTATATAGATATGCTATATACATGTATATGATTAAGCCAGTCCATCATTAATTCATGCTACAAATCCTGAAGCGTGTCACCTTAAGTCAACATTACCACTACTTCAAAATAAAGATGCATTTAGGGTTATGAAATGTGTGAATTGGTAAATAATCAGTTATCGCTCCTAAGAAAATGTCTATTAGCAAAACTTCATTACATACAACACATTTATTAACATTCACACTTTATTAAATGTTGGTAATACGATTATTCTGAGATCATACAAACATCTCAATGAAATAAGCCTACAATATGGGCATCTACAGTCTGAAATTGGTGCCGATATGAATTTTATTGTGTATTTGTCCACAGAACCCTTGAATTAGTAAAAAATGTGGATGTGATGACCTTTTCCTGTAAAAAACTAAATCTTAGATGCATATCAGGGCTTCATGCATTTGCATTTAGAGTATCAAATCCATCAATGACAAAAACTAGCCACAAAATTGCTTGTCAGAATGCACATGCATGGTGAAGCATTCCCTCCCCCTTCTTTAAGGTTACTTGAAAAGCAGTAAAAAATTGAAAATTTAATGCTTAATTTGTGTTGGGAATTTATGGCAACGAAATGAACAAACTTCATCATGAAATCACCAAATCAAATACTGCAAACGCTAGTGATTATTGTTTAATTTGGGCACTTCCGGTACTGTACGCCACTTTTCGCCATTCCCTTCGAAATCGATCAAAATTGACAATTTTCAATCGGGAAGGGACGGAAGAAGATCGTAAATTAAACTGAAATGAATATTATGAAATTGTAGTTTTATCTTTCTACTTAAAGAATATACGTGCAAAATAGTGTTTCGACTTGAAATAATTATATAATTTCCCACTTAATCGAGCGATACCGTCATAGAATACCCATTGTTTACATGCAGTTTGATAATAATATGTACGAAATAAACGACCACATTTCAATTGAACAGGGACGGAAGTAAACCTAAATTTAAACTGATGAGCGAAAAATATGTCAAAGAAGAAGGTTCGAACTATCAGAAAAAACGTGCAAGATAAAAGGAAAAGGGATGTAAAGACAACAAATCGAAGAAATTTAATACCCCTATTGGATTGTAATTATACATAAACAAGCAATATGGCGGACCCGATACGTCAAAAAAAGTCACGTGATGACATCAATAGCTGGAGATGATAAACACTTACTTAAAGTTTTCGCGGACTACAAAAGATTCCATGGGCTAAGTGCAGGAAAACCTTAATCAGTAGTTTTAACTATTTTCATAAACACTTAATAAATTGTTTCGCGGACTACAACGATTTCATGAACCTAGTGCATGATATCTTATATTAGTAGTTTTAATAGTCTGTTGTACGATAAACATAGTCCACTTCAGATTTTCAATTGTTAATTATTGACACAAATAAATAAACTAATTAATAACAAAAATAAATATAAATAAATAGGTAGATAATAAGTCCAAGTAAAGCCTACCCCCAAGACCATCCTCGTTGGGTGGTGATGTGCATATTCTGTTTTTTAAGTCAGCTTCAGATTTTTGTTTTGGTAATTATTTTCAAGTCTCAATTTCTTATGCAAATAAATAAAACAATGAATGAATTAATGAATGAATAAATAAATGAAATGAAATGAATCGAATGGCTTGTGTAAATTTACCGTTGGTTACGAAACGACCCGGTTACGAATCGACTGGCTTGTGTAAATTTACCGTTGGTTACGAATTGACACAGTTACGAAACGACCCGGTTACGAATTGACTGACATCCATTTAAACATTTCAAATTATGGAAATTTCTATTTTAAACAAATTCATATCAGGGATAACCTGGAAAATTTTTGCATCAGATCAGCAGTAAGCAGTTCATATTTACAGAAATAAAACAAAAACTTCAAAGATTTATTTATCAAGTCGTATGCAGCACATAGCAGGACGGTTGATGTTGTGAATGAATCCTTGACGTCATAAGTAAAAGCCGTCACAATACATACTTGATGTCATGAGTTTAGAAAATTTCCCGTGATAATCAAATGGCAACACAAGATGTAACCCGAAGTGCTGGTGGCAGTGTTTATAAAGGAGGGCAACCGAATGGTAAACACTGTATGGAGTTTGACCTGTGAAGTTCCTGAATGGTAGTTTTTGGTTTTTAGTTTAATCTTGTAACATGAAAAAATGGTGATAGAATGTCACATCAGCACCTGCACTTTCATTTATATCGAAAGATCATCTGTTTTCATACGAAACATAGGGGCCTGAAGTTAGGAGTGATATATGTGTACCCGGGAAAAATCTAAAGGGAGGACACATAATTTTACCCTATTTACGGAAATCATATATTGAACATTTACTCGGTTAAAACAGTTTGGTCTGTGTCTTTACTTTTTAATGAACACATTTAGGGAATTTAATTTTCTGTAAAATCAAAAGTTATGTGGTATTGGCTTTATATTTTCTTTGCATTTTTTGTAAGGGCAGATATAAGCCTTGGTACAAGATTTTTTTTGTAGTACATTGAGATTGTCCACATTTGGCCTTAAGGTCATCTATTGTGTATTATTGTTTACCTGTTCTCCCAGGTGACAAAATTGCAAAATAAACACAGGGAAAATGTCAGTAAAATCTTGAAATTTCTATTTTTTCTTGTATTTTGCTATTGAAGAAAAATTGGAACACAAACGTCAGGTACAGGAATTTTTGTTTTACAGTGAAGATTATTTCTAAAATATTGTACCTTTTTTATGCCATTTACTAAAATTACAGTAATTAAACAGTCTTTGCTGAAACTAGAAATTCCTTCACATGTTATTCATTGAAAAACTCCATTTTTAAATAATAACTGATTTTGCATTGTTGAGAAAAATAGCAATATTTATTCTATTTTTAGTATGGGAGTTCTATTTTACATGAAGCTGTAGCTAGTGGAAATCTGTCAATAGTAAAATCCCTTCTTCAAGCCAAGGCTGATGTTAATGCTCAAACACAGGATGAACGTACATGCCTTCATGTTGCTGCACGAACAGGTTACTCGGGGAACACAGAGGTTGTGAAAGAGTTACTGAAGTCAGGTGCTGAAGTCAATGTACAAACAAGGGTATTTATACCAGGTCATCTTTTTATTGTCAAATTTAAATATGATTAATTTTAGAACTGATTTGTTATATTTTCAGTATGTTTTGTACTAATCACTGACAATCCCTTGAAAATTGTTTCTCCTTAATTGTATTGACATAAGTAAAATGTTTTCTTAAATATCTAAATTTCTCTAAATCTACTCACCAAAATTATTGAACCCTTGAATATTTACATTTGTACACATTGTAATTCACAAAATGTCTTGATATCCTATAAATTGTGGTTTATACATTAGAATCATCGGTTATTACAGGACAAATTATCAGTTTTCCGGTTTTATAAAAAACAAAATATAAAGAAAATTTCATACTTATTAAATTGTGCAACTTTACAGGACAAACGAATAGCCTTACATTATGCTACATGGCGTGGGAATAAAGATATCGTGGAACAGTTAGTAGAATATGGTGCCGATGTTAACCTGCAGGATGAGGTATATAACATATTGTAGTAATATTGTTTTAAAAAGCATTTCTGAAGTCATTTCTAGTTGGATTTGGATAAAATATTCAAAATCATTTAAATGTTTACAGATTTATTTGATCAACCTAACCAAGCACAAGTGTTGTAAAGGCACACTTTTGCTAAAAGCTGGAAAGTGGCTAATATCTTTTATTTCATATTGTTTCTATAAAAAAATAGAAAAAGAAATCCAACAGTTTTTTTTAGTTTAATTGGTTCTAAAATGGTAGCATGGCACATATAAATTCCTTAAAATATGACAATACTAAAAAAATTTCTTAATTAGATGCAAAATTTCCACATTAAAAAATTTTGATGATTTTACTATAAGATCTCACAAAAATGTCAGCACCAAACTTTACACAATTTAGGATCTATCAATTACACAGGTCAAGTTAAAATATTTTTGTGATGTTTTTGTGGGATCTATATTATTTTGAACAAAACACAAAAAAAATTTAGTATTTTTTACAGAAAATGTTACATTCTTGTTAAAATAGTCAAGTATGCCCTGTCATTTTGTTGAAATGATGAAAATTATATAAAAAACAGTTATGAATTATTAAGATTGTTGATTAGGTCGAATGTTGTGTTTTATAAATAGTTTCACATTTTGTATTTTGGGGGCCTTTTACAGCTTCTGTTATGGTATGGGCTCCCGTTTATTATTGAAGGCCGTAATGGGACCTGTAGAAGTTTAATTTTGACTGTCATTTGGTGGATGGCTGTCTCATGGACTATCATGCCACATCTCCTATTTTTATACCATTGAGTTATAATTGAAAAAAACATAAAATCAAATTCTCTAAATCAAATCTTTTACAAAGATGAAAAAGGAATAATGGGTGTATTATCCTTATTTTCACTGTGACTAAAAATCAACAAAGTTGGTTGACATATATTGCTTGACTGCAATCTATAATATAAGGAGATGAAGCGGATTTTAGAATAGGTATGACATGTTTGCTAGTAAAAAAATGGATAAATAATAAAAAATTCCATGGACAGTAATGTTAGCATAGCTGTAATTGTAAATCATTATGATTATCATTACTCGTTTGGTAATACATTGTAGGTCATTTCAGAGTTGTCTTTCACAGTGGAAAGCTGCACATATTTGATTTAAAAATGAAAGTTCAGAACTTATTTAAATTTATATATATGCTCTTCTACTCAGTTTGAATTTTAAATATTTATTATAAATTTATATAAGATTTTGTTTTAAATAATATGCAAATTTATAACATCTAAATTTATAACATGCAAGTTCATCACATGCAAAAGAAAGTTGGTTTACAGATGTGAATTTGTGTGTCCTGGTATATCATGTTATATTTGGATATTTTTTACAGGATTTGTGGTCCCCTCTGTATTGGGCAGCAAAGTTAAACTACATAGAGATTGCAAAGATACTGGTCGACCATGGAGCTTGTCTGAATGTTGTTAATGCTGTATGTATTGATTTAGAAATCATTCAAAAAGAATAGGAATATAGTGTTGTAGTACTCATGGAAATGGATAGTGGATGCCATTTTTTGTCATCACTTGGCATCCACCCTTCTTGTCCATTCATAAACAATTTACATTTCACCTTTTAATCTGAAAAACTAGGCCAAATGGAACCAATCATTACAAGGAAGTCTCTATAGAAGGTCCTTTACAAAGCATACTGGTTTGGTCCTGATCAGATAAAAATCATGGATGCTTCTTGCTTCTGATTGGCTGATATATTAAAAATCTTCTCCTGTAAAACTGCTTGGCCAAATCAATGAATTATTTAATATGGAACATCTGTTGAAGTTCCTTTACATAGTTTTCTCATTTCGTCCCAATCAGACAAAAAAAAACATGGCTGCCATGGACAATTCTTGTTTCTGATCAGCTGATACATTAAAAAATCTTTTCCTGTGAAACAGTTTGGCCAAATGGATTAATATTCAATGTGGAGCATCTATTGAAGGTCCTTGAAAGTTTACTCATTTCATCCTGATGGGACAAAAAACATGGCTGCCACAGACACTTCTTGTTTCTGATTTGCTGATATATTAAAAGATCTTCTCCTCTGAAACCACAATACAGGCTCTGCCTTCTGAGCTTCAAGTTTATTAATGACAACCTTGCCTCTATGAAGCTCAAGAATTACTTGATTAAAGAGCCAACTTTTACATTTCAATTGTTAAAGGTTTCATTATAAATTAACTTTTTTAAGTGGTCACTTGTCTAAAGAGAATACATTGGCTTTGTCTAAAAGGTGACCTCTTAATACAAGTTTGACTGTATTTCATTTCCATTGTTATATTCATTAACATTCCATTGTTATATTCATTAACATTCTCAGTGATTGGGAAACCCACGCCCTCCGCCATTTGTGCATTCTTTGTAAAAATGGCCCATTGAGATTGCTTCTAGTGCGCCCCGGTGCGACATCAGGCGTATCAATTTGTTTAATAGACATTTTAAATTCGGTAATGTTAGTTCCCGTAGTTTTTCTCGACTGTTACTGCAAAAATACCATCTATGAAGATATCGATGTTAAATTAGGAAACCAGTCATTTTATGCGATTATGCGAAAGGAAGAATCCTGAGTAGTTCCGACTGAAACAGATTTTGCACATGCGTAATCGAAATATCTGATAATAAAATAAAACGAAAGTATCACGTACACAAAGAACTATAGCGGTGAAATATCGTTGTTTCGAAATCTTGAAAACATAATTTAAACCACATAGATAAATACATTTGGAACTTATTGCTTCACAGTTACAACAACTTCAGGGTTTGAAATTGTTTCTTTTGCTACATGGACTTTTGCGAACACGGCTCAATTGGCAGTGAACCAGACTTGCATGGTAAGGCTCAATAAATGTAATAATTTATAATCTCAGGTGACTCTAAGACTATATCCGATTCCCACCTCATATACTCACTTCGGCCCATTGTTTTTCAAAATGGCCAATTGGTTTTTTTCTGGAGGGGCCATGGGCGCAATGCAGAATATTCTTTCCCAATCACTGCCCATGTTTTATTCAGTTACGATTATCTCCTTTTGACCACAATGAATTTTTTACTGTTTTCTGTGCAGATAGGATATTTTATCCAGAAGTAAAAACAAGCTGGGGTTGAGGATGAAACATATTTTTTTATTTGGCCTTATAGACAAAGCTTCAGAAAATAATATTGTAGAGACTTATTTAGGGAGTATACCTAGGTTATGGGCCACGACTCTTATAAATCATTTGCACGTTTGAATTAAACATTTTCATAATTCTTATGTAAGGATCTAAGTGACTTTGATTAATTTCATTCTGTTTCAATTAAATGCTTCAAAATGGTTGATGAGGTTGAATATTATAAACAGTTGACTGATTTCAAGAGTAATCTCCCTTAACGCAGGTGTCCCAGCTTAATGTATCATTTGTTTCATTTCTTCATGACAACTGGTCTAGGTCGTATCATGGTGTGAGTGCAGCAATTCAGTTATGTGCTTTGGGGTTTTAAAACATTTTTGAGGAATGATGTAAAATTATTTCATATGTGCAATATTAGTCAAAACATTTGTTAAACATGCATTTTGTACTTGAAATATCAAGCCTTGATTAACTAATATATTGTCTGGAAAAGCAAAATCATATTCATGCGGTAAATATGCTTGAAAAGTTTTTTATATGTGGGAAAATTGTGGGAAAACATTTCAGATGTATGATGAGGATCATGTTTTTCTGGCTGATATTCCATATTCTTTCTTTTGAATATAATTTATGAAGTTTTCTATTGAATTTGAACCCAAAATGTATTGAATTTTGAACCTAAAATTCATACATCTTCAGAGAAAATAGGCAGTGAAAGTTAGAACTGAAATAAATGAAGAAATGATTAATACAAGTTGATGTTTATAATACATAATAATTTTAAATAAACATGAATATTGTTATCAAAATCAAATGAATTCCTGGATGGGGTGAGAAATCTTGTAATATCAAGTTTGATAGATTAATCTATTTGGAACATAACTGACCATTTGATAATAAAAAAAGTCCAGTGATGGATTTCACAAAGAATCATAAGTCTAAAATTGATCGTAAGTTTTTATGTCACATTATAATTTTGAAAGTTAGGTCACACTTATTAATTTTTAAACTTAAATTTTTTCGAGAAATTCATAGCAAGCTTTTCTAGAAAAATATAAGAAAATGAGACCAGGAAAAATCAGAGAACTTCGAAAAAGCTTTTATTTTTTGCAAATGTTTCAATAACTTATACAGATTGTCCCTCCAGAAACATAACATTTCCTAAAATAAAGTTAAGATTTTGTTTGAACTGCAACAAGAATTTTAAATATTATACCGCCATTTTTGTGGCCTTCATTTACTTTAGGGGACCCATTTCTTAATGGTTAGGGTTAGATA
>JARWCS010282160.1:0-13102 GCA_034783895.1 Geukensia demissa
TATCAATACTTAAGTACTGCAAAACCTTCTTGTAGTTCAAAATTCTGGATGCAACAGGTTATGTGTAGGTATAAGAGATTAATGGAGTGGATTTATCAGTAAAATAAGTGGTATTTTTGATTGAACGGTTTTATTGTGGAGTATATTGCTAATGTTAATGGCATCCGGACCCTTCTTTGCAAAATCAAGCTTAAAGAAATGACGTTGGATATCATCCTCTTTAGATGTACAAACAGGCCTGAATAATCTGTGCCATGCAATATCTATAATAATAGCATGTAGTTTATACAAATTTGACTTTGGATCGGTAACAAATTTATTGGAGCATTTTTCAAAAAGTCTATTCAGACTGAAGAGTCGTAAGGAATGTAGTCAAGTACAAATCTGATGAAGTCAAAGTGGTTTTTGTAGACATTAAATCTAAGATCAAGATAAAAAGATCTTAATAATAGTTTTTCCCAAAAAGAGCGAAGAAAGACTATAAAATACATCCTTGTGGGTAGAACCATTATAAACTTTGTTTAAGGTAACAAAATATCAAACAACAAATTAATTCAATCTTTCTCCCAGAGATATATATATCACAGAAAAAAATTAAGTTAGATGCTCCAAAACTTAAATTTAAAATTCCGTTTTATAAATTATTTTTTTTTCACTGTTAATATTATATTATTCGGTGACTATCTTCATCCCATCTACCAAAGGGAACTTGTCATTTAAGACACAAGAGACACTCTAAAGTCATCATCATGCCGTAATCGTAATCTTGAATTAGACAGTAACAGAAGGCTTGACAGGAAACTATATGACAAACGTGATGACTTAAACTTTTCGAATTGACCTTTCCCGTTCACTGGCAGTAATGTTCAGCTGTCCAAACGTACGGTTTATACGTCTCCTAGTAAACCATTAAAAAGGTTTTTTACTCTCTCCGCTTGGATTTCGTAATCCTTTGAACTTCCCATTTTACCCTGAAATGACATTTACTGTTTGGACAATGGACAATGCGTCGGGTGTCTTTAAACACGCTGGAACTGATTCTCTTTTCGGATCACCTGCGTTCAGTTTGTTTTTTTTTTTTTTTTTTTTTTTTTTTGTTGGGGTCCGCATTGTTCATAGTTGTATGTTTGTTTTTAAGTGTTATGTGGGCCCTACGTGTCGAGTTCCGTCTTGTTCATGTTCTCGAGATATGTCAACTTTCCCCCTTTTCGGACCTTTTGCAGTTTTCTTTCACTAATTTTAAAACAATATATTGGTGATTTTGTAAATCTGAATAAATGCGATTTTCCATTTACATTGTAGTTTGCGAAGCGTAGATGTTTTATTAATCTAATGAAATATATTCATTTATAATAAATAAATGTGACATTTTGAGACCATCCCTAAACACATGATTTGAATGACACAAACGTTCGTGCTTTGAAATTCATTAATAATTTGAAAATATGTTAAAACCACGTTAATAATTAATTGTTTATTTGATACGAAGAAAAAAATGCAATAGAAACAACTCTCGGCAACACTTTAATATTTAAAGGTCAAAATGTATATATTAGAAAAAATACCGTTCTTTTCCTTGATTGTGGTAAATGGAATTCTATTTGGTATCACGTATACTTTTTATTTCGTTTCTTTTGTCTTGTCAGATACTCATTATTTTCATCATGCCTCCGATAGAAACGTTTGTTGGATAAGAATAAAAGGAATTCGAAGATACCAAAGGGGCAGACATAACTCGTTAAATCGGAAGACAGACAAGACCAAGGCCAACAAAAAAAACGAAAGACAAACATGGAGCACACAACACTACACTGAAAACTAAAGCTGGAGTAACATGAACACTACATTAACCAGGGTGTATTTCAGGTGCTCCGGAAGGGTAAGCAACTTATACAACCATATTACGTTTCTTGACTTTTTTATTTGATGCTATGAATTTTCGACATATAACGGCTGTTGGTTTGTTAGTTTGTATTTTTTTTAAGAAAAGAGAGATGGGTATGATTGTCTTTGGGACAGCCATTAACAACTTATAAATACCAAACATCTACAACTTGCCTAAAGGCCTTCGATAGTGGACAAATATCCACACCGTAAGACGAGGACTTAAGGTTAAAAGGCTTCAGAAATAAATAAAATCTGATGTCATTTTAACAACAACCAGCAAAAGAAGTATACAATTTTAAACGAGTAACAAACAGTAAAACCTAAAAAAGAGACCTACTGGACTCGGGTCTTGTTTTTTGACAGGACAATGCAATAGATGGCGATGTTAAACATGTTTGTGAGCGCTTAACCCTAACCTTGGTGCATGGTTTGACAAGAGGACATTAAGACATCTGAAAAACCAGATGAGACCGCCTCGGTGGTGTAATGGTTAGCATGGTCGCCTGCAGTGCGGACGGTCGTTGATATTTGCTGCTTCTCTGCTTAGTCCGCAGCATTTAGGAGATAAAGCAAAAACGAGTCGGTCCAGAGTCAGAATTATGTGTGCGGGTAAAGTGACATGTCTTTCCTTAAATATTTTCACAAATTTTCCCACCAATTGGCGATTTGGCTTCTTATTACGACATCGATCGATCTATTCGGTTCTTCGTTATTTAGGAAATCCAGAAGATAACTTAACTCTTTGAAATAGATTGAACTACAACTACAAATGAATACAAAGATATTAAAATGATATCGATGTTGTTTCAAATAGCTGAGAAGACCAACAATATTTCAAGCTTTCTGATTTTTATTGTTAAGTATCCATCCTTAGAATTTCCCGGGCTTATAAAACCAATTTTGATTTTATGTTTTCGACTGAATGCAATATGTTTATTAGTGCATTTAATACAATTATAACATAACAGTTTTAGAACGTCTCATATTACAGACAATGAAGTGTGTTTTGACATCAATAGAAAAAAAATGATATCAGGCGATCATACTCCATCTTTTTAGTAAGAAACGTAGGAGATTGTTAAATCAAGAGGGCTTCATCGGACACTTTATAAGGTGAATAGATGATTTACACATGGCATTACCCAATAAAGCATTCAGACAACTCACTTGTTCCTTCGGAAAGTCCAGTGTAGATCACCAAAGAGAGAGATCAGAAGTGCATAGTGCAAAGAGACACTTCACAAATTTGAACAAAAAGATAAAACGAAAAAAAGGAACAAAGCTTTGAATCCACTTTGAAAGACTTCCGCTTGAATCTACCAGCTGGTTGACGGAATAAATGAAAAACATACAGAATGGGGATCCAAAAGGCAGTTTTGTCCCCCTTGTTATGTTAGAGACATCAAATAAAGAAAACGAAATAATTTACATCAATTTTTAAGTATGAAATTACGTAACCTGTTGTAAACATGAAGCTTAAATATTATTGGATTTAATGAAGGAGGTATTGAAAGGCACTATTTTTTATTTCGTATCCCATGGAAATTAAATGAACTAAAGGAGACAACTTGACAGGGAATTATGCAATGCATAATACAAAAAAATATTTCTGGCATGAACATATTGTATAATCATTCTTTAAATATTATTATACTTCATATTCATGTAAGTCTGTATGGAGCAGTAAATTGAACTTATATTAATCACTTGTCACGATTTAAGTTTTACCAAATCTGTAAAGATAACTGTTAATTCATTATATTCATTATATTACAAATCAGTTCAGTTTCTTCTAAACGTCAATTAGAATTATATATGCAATAAATAACTAAACTAAAATATTGCGATTATATGATTAATTTCCTTACTTTAATTTCCTTATTTTTTAATGCAACAGTCCAACTAATTGTCCGGTTCTGATTTCCAAATCAAAACACATCTTCCAACATCAGCCGAAATGTATTTTCAACTGCATTTGGGTTTGAAAAATAGCATTTTCTGTCTCTTAAAGGGCATCCTCGTATTTTACAACATATTGGACGCATGGGACGAAAGTGCAATACCAAAACAAATTGATTATATAGGACAAAATGATATATGTGTAGTTAGCAAACAACCTATTGCATTAATTACAAGAAGAACATGGAATTTTTACCAGAAAGTCACGATCCTTATATTACATACGTTTATAACAAATATTCAAAAAGCTAAACCCAACTGCGTGCAAAACGATTTTCTGGATTTACCTTCGACACGCTATGGGCAAGAAATAGGAAGATCAGTCAAATTTTACGATTTTCTAGTTACATTTACGGACCAAATGAAATATACTGTTCAGGACGTAATGACCACTGATAAGCCAAATATACAGAATTTTACAAATGACAATGTTGCAAAGCTGTACACTGTATCTTTCCAACATACATTCCAGTACCCAAAATAAATAAGGGCATACTACCTCCACGAGAGAAAAACGAACAGTCAACCTTTACGAATGGCTAGTTACATGGTTATAGACCAAAGTGAAATCTACAGTTCATAATGTAATGAACACTGATAACCAAATATAAGAATTAAAATAAGGAAAGTCTACAAATTATGCACGTTCTTTATATTTAAAGATTAAAATGGTAACATGGCACGGTTAATTGATTGATCGGTTGATTGCTGCTCAACTTCCGGCGGGCAATAATACAGCCATATTTAGGACGGTATTGAGGAAGAAGGGAACTGGTAATGGAGGGTCTTCTAGACATTCACTGGTAAAATTCGATGTAAAATGGGTCTTTATAGTGCTTGGAACGTGATATTTTCTACACACAACTTCTTCTTCAGGACGCGGATTGTGAATTTATACACCCCATACAACCAGGTACTCCTCCTTTAGAAGACTAGTACCTCAAGGTCGGATATACCTAGTGTATATTCTTTTCCCCGTTACCTTTGCGAAGTAGCGATCGAGTATTTGTTCATCCCGTTCGAACCAACGGACGCCCTTTTAACCAGGGTTCTACCCGCTGGCGGAGAAACCGAACGGCCATTTTCTAAATCCCTGTCGCCCTCGGGGTTTGGCACCTGTTAACTAAATAGGAAAAAGGGGCAAGACATAAAATGTTGATTGATAAATTAAACATTGCTTAACGTCCAGTGGCAATTATTTCATGCATATTCAGTACGAGTACAAGTTATCAATCAATAAATCTTAAAAGGGGTTAAGTAGAGTTAGGCCCGGGAATTTTCTAGCCACAAAAAAAAAACAAAATTGGGACAGTTTGGGCATGGGCGGTAAATTGAGCCTAAGCAACGTGCAACAAACGACCACTCATTTCGATCCGCTGCAAAGGGGTCGGAGTTGTCGAGTATTTATATATCCCGCTCAATCAACGGACGCCCCTGCTAGGTTTTAACGATACACAACAGTTTAAGACTCTTTTCTGAACGTTTAGTGACCCATAAAGCGGCTCTTTTAAGTCTTTGTCTTTAAGTTTTCTGCAGCTGATTTTGTCTTCATCAGCATTCCTCTCCCCTTACGGCGGCCCGGATATAGAAATAAGTCGTTCGGTATCTTTGCCTGCATGTAAAACCCCTGTTAAAGGGGCGTCCGTTGGTTGGTCGGGATGTAAAGTTACTCGACCCGTTACCACCGAGTCCGTATGTGCAGAATACCACGCTCTAAGCACCTTAAAGATCGTAATGACATGTCGTTAGTGGCCAGTTGCTTAGGCTAAATTTTCCCACCCCTAATTAAACTGTCCCATGCAATTAGGTATTCTGTGGCTAGAAAATCCCCGGTCTTACCCCAGATAACATCTTTTATGATTAACTTGTTTAAGTCCTGAATATGCATGAGGTATTTAGCACTGGACGTTAAACAACAATCAATCAATCCTCAGCAATTTCATTATTCCTTCACAGATTTGCTGCATTGGCGAATCTACCATCATTTAAAAACTGCAAAGTACTGAAAGATGAGAAATGGTGAGGGGAGGCGTTTTGTTGGTTAATCGATAAGGATAAGGAAAGTGTTGCTTCTTCATTTCGAAGAAATTCTTAAAGTTGTATTTATTTGTAAAGAAAGGTTGTTCTGATTAAATTGATTTTGTTTGTAAAAACACTTGAAATGCATTTGCTATATAAAAATAGGAGATGTGGCATGATTGTCCATGAGACACCCACCCACCAAATGACAGTAGAATTTAAACTTCTAGAGGTCCCATTACAGCCTTCAACAATGAACCATATCATAATGGAATCTGTTATAAATACATGTTAAAACCGACATATACAGCCGGCTTGTTTAGATAACTTCATATTCATGGCATGTTGGACGGATTTTAGTAAAGACAGCAATTTTAATTGAAATGGACATGTAAATGATAAAGTTCGATATTTAATGCTATCAGTATAAAGAAGAATTACAACTCGACTCACATTTTACACAACTGAAAATTCCCACAAAAATTACCCCCTATCATTTCCACCCAATCAGTTCAAATAGTTCTAGCTTGAATATTTATGCGTTAATTTAATATAATCCGGATAACCGCCTGAAAATCATTATGATATCACCAAGAGAGGCGCGTTTATGCATATACATATGTTACCGTTTATTCTTATAGATTTTAAGTACAGCTTATTTTTGTAAACGTTTAAGATGTGGATTGTGTCATTTCTTGCATATATTCCATAATCTTTTTTTCAATATACATGTATTTGAAGTGTCTTTTATTGCGTCAGTTTATGCACCCTATTTATAGCAAAATCAGATTTGATGTTTAACATCAATAAAAGGTTAAAAGGCATCTGTTACTTCTACTTATATGTATATAAACATCTTTATAGTTCATTTACAGTTCATATTAAAACAATCATTCGTCAATGACTATCAATCAATACCAGATCATCCTTCCTATTGCAAAGTAATAACGGAAACATTATGATATTGTATATTCATTTAGCCAATCGATTTGCCACCAGCGTAAAACCACTGTTTGTTTTCGCAGTTTGAAAAATTTTGTCAACCAATAACGCGCAACCTGAAATCTATTAGAAAACGTTGAACAATTGGATTATCTCAGTTCGCTGAAAGCCGATATGGCGTTAGCTTGTGAGAATTTTTCATATTTTAAAAATATCAAATATAGGAGATATATGTGACAGGTGAACAGATTGTATAAGATTACAGTGAAATACTTTGATATTGTACAGTATATGTTAAAGAATTTATATGAATAGAACATAAGGTATTGTTGAAACTTTTGAAAATGCATCACAACTTGCAGGAAGTAGAGGAAGGGAAACTGATGTATTTTGAGAAAATGAAGCGTGTGCCTAGTCCTCTGATAGGAGATCATATTTGCTCAGCCATGAACAACAATTTGACCGTCACACCAAGACCTAGAGCACGATCTACATCGATGAAAAAAGTCAGAAACAAAACGTGCGAAAACTTTGAAATGGATGAAATTCGTCCAAGAACGAGCAGTCTGCCGACAAAAAATAATTACCGAAAGCCTATGATAAAGAATTTAAGAACGAATGGTGAAGACTATGACCACGATTTTTACAGATTAAGGACATTCGAGATGACATCAAAGGGAATCGTTAATAGAGGGGATTCCATCAAATCCAGAAGCACTAATAGTATTGTGTCGTCAGAAGGGGACGGTAACCAACTGTCTTTAGGATCAAGCTCCTGCTCACAGAACAGTTTGGCCAACAGTGATTGCTCAATACAACGAACGAAGCCTTATAAAATTGTGATTCTTGGTGCATTAGGAGTTGGAAAATCTGCTATTGCTCAACAATTTCTCACATCAGAGTACCTTTTTGACACAAGTATAGGTAAGTTATTTTAATTGTAACAGTTTTAGTTTCATAAAAGTTTAAAATTTTAATACTCATACAAGGTGTGTTAAAAAATCAAAGACTTGCAGTCTGAATATGATGAGAAGTTCTAACAAAATGTATATTCTTGACTCAGATGTTAAGAAAAATTGCGTAAACCCATAAATCTTTTACGTAAGTCCACTTCAGTTCCCTTAAATTATGGATTTTGCCGTCTAGTAATCCTTTATAACAACCATTTTTTAAAATTTTTGTTGACTGTAAAATAAGTAATATTAATTCTTTAGTTTAAGTAAAAGATTTTATTTTTAATTTTTCCTGCGATAACTCATTGGGAATTATTTTTTTCCGCTAACCTGGTAGAGTCACAATATATCAAGCTAATGAAGCATCAAATCCATTTACTTGGCCTTCCAAATGAACACATGTTCAAAATATCATTATGTCACACTAAATGGCGAATTATTTCCTCTGTCAAAAAATTAATGCCTATGCATGTCGGTTTTATTGAAATTTTATTACCTAAGCAAGTTTAAAACTTAAAATTGCAGTTGGAATGGAGCACACCGCATATATTAGTGCGACTTTTTACCTTCACTCAAAAATTAATTTGTTTCGACTGTCTTTTAAAATCACGTTTCTATGGTGAGAAGCTAGAAGAAAAGAAAACGACCAGACAGAATTTGAAGTCCTAGTTATGGACGTATGATGATTTGAACTGTACAACAAAATTTTCGAATGTTATGATTTGCGTATAAAATCATCAGCTTCATTTTGCCATTGTCTGGAAGAATTGAACTGACTTTAATGCCACAACATGAGTTAACAATAAATTAGTTTTATCCATTCATACTAAAAAAGAATCAAAAGTTCATAGCTCCCCATGCACATTGCTATATGAACGGTAACAAAGGTATATATCATATTCAGATATTGTTTTACATACATGTATTTAGTTGATAAGTAGCGTGTGCAGATGTGTTCGTAGATATGATCCGCTGTAAAATTAATCAGTTGTTGTAAGTGAGAAAGGCGAGTTATGGTGTAAATATTATGAAGATGGCTACAAATTTCATTAAGCAACTGCTAAAAGTTTACACTCCAGAGGTCTTCACAAGTCAACAAGAGCGAAATTCTATTTCTCGTGACGCGCTCTGAAAATCAAAACAAGACAACATAAAAGATGAAATTCGAAAATGTTTACAAATATTTATGTAAATATTAATATTGATAAATGTAAAAAAAAATTAAAATATGTCTTGACAACCCAATCTGAAACAAATGCAAAAATCTAACAAACGATTCTTTCCATGTTTTATGCTCTGCGAATCATGCTTTATATGTCGGATCATATACCTTATGGTTTATGTTTCCCGTGCTTTAATGGTATGATTTTATGTTCAGTTGACACGCTAATGTCTTTTTGTACAGAAGTACCTTTGTTCCAATCCAAATATCAAAAGTTAAAAAAGTTTTACATATGAAAAATATTAAAATGGTTGCGGTACACAGGTCCGCGACAGTGAAAGCAACACCTCAAAATGCACCCTCATCCTCCCCTGATACACTATATTTTGCAACATACACATGTGTTCATGCCATAATTGTATAGATGTACGTACTTGAATTGTCTGGACTGTGGTGTAAAGAGAATTATTTCGTTAGATCAGGCATATAATAAACTACTAAATTCAAGAAAAATAAAACCTAATTTGAAAAGAAAAATTTCAACGTAGTAAAACAAAGAAAGCTATTAATGTCGCACCAATTATAACTTTTAAAATGTTTGTCAATTCTTCATATTTTAATTGTGCATAAAATAGAAGTATTTGCCTGTTAGATTTCCTTCAATGCATTCGTAAAATTATTGACAAATACTGAACAAACAAATGTTAATCAATAGATCGAAAACAAGATAAAAAGGGAAACATGTATATTTTCAATTTTTATAATTTTGCATGCTGTTACTTTCTCATAGCAATGCGCTTTCATTTGTAATCATGAAAATATTTGTCATTTGCAACAATGCATAACTAATCATAAGAACGATTGGCATTGATTGCAACCTCCCGGATATTCTCTCAAAACACATTGAGCAATGCATATTGTTAAATAATTAGCTGTTATAAAATTGAAATTTTATATATAATTAAATACGTGACACGGTGTGGCGTGTATGAGGAATACACCTTTTCATTACGTGTTAGTGCTCAACTTGGGCATTTTATCCAATATTCTTTTTTCTCATTTCAACATGTTTGAATGTAATTTTGTTTAAATAAATTATGTTCCAATTGACTCAGAAAATAGTTTTATAAGACGATTTTAAGCTATCATTAATTCGAAATAATGAATTATTTTGAGCTCTCCATAAAATTCAGAACTGATTTATTTACATGAACAATACACAATATAGAGAAAGGATATATGGTAGTTAAGCAAAGGATATAGAGGTCTTTTGGAAATTTCTGTATAGATAGAAATAGATATCAGGCAAATACACAGACAGAAAAATCATCAGTAGAGAAAAGTGCAGAATTTTTATTCTTCGCGATGGGTTGTATTAGACAGAAGACCATCCTTTGTAAGCGTTGGTTTTCTTGGTATTTCCCAATCTTTTGTGTTTTCAAAACAATTTCATTCATTTACTGTATTTGTATTTTAACCACTATCTCCCTTTTCACTGTTTTGCCAGTGCAGACTTTGCAATATACTGGCCCAATAATTGAATCGAATTTGCTGTTTAAAATAATTTAGTTGTTTAAATAAATTTAACTTTTGACATTACAAAATCAATTCCTGCAAATGATTGAAAGAACTTGCAAACAATTTCCAATTTAATGGTTTGTTTATGTTTAAGATTTTAGAAATCTTGAATTCTTCCCTGGTGGCAGGTATTTTTAGGTATTTTAACATCGTCCGTAAAATTACATTATAGACAAAACTGCCCTCATTGCTTTTCATTGTCTTGATAACGCAGTTTATACTTCGAGACACATTTAATATCTTCCCATAAAAGCCATGAATCAATTGGACACCGGTCAACTTTATCGTGTTGTTTTATAAGTGGCCATATTGACACTACCATTACAATGCCTAATTAGTTGCCCTTTATTGCTAAACGAAATTGATCAGTTGATATTTGATACGTACATGACAAATAATCTGTAAAAGCTTAATACCTTTCTGAATGAGAAGCTGATAGAGAAAACTTCAATTAATGAAGAATATGATTAAAAGCTTAAGGAAACTAAACAAATATGTTCATTGCAATAACTTGTTTTTCTCGTGACATTTTTTGGCAAAATAAATACAACACCATAAAAGGTACTTTTTGCTTATTCAGAATGTCGTTAAATTTGTGTTTTTTGAAAATGATATTGTAGCATCATTTAGTGGCGAGATCATTTGTTTTTAAAATATTTGTCATAATTACAATCGCACAAATACATGTAATAAGAAATAATCTTTAACAACACTTCTTAAACAATTAAACATTAAAATGTTTGGCAAATCTGTAAGCTAGTACAGTACTTCATAACATTCACACCGTTCAGGCAAAAATAAACATACATTGATTGATTGAATGGTGCTAAACGTCCAGTGGCAGATATGTCATACATATTCAGGACGAGAGCATATTCATGACGAGTGATGATGAATGATATCTGCATTGTAGTAAACCGACACGATGAGCTGGATTTTTAACGTGCAAGCCCACGAAAGCAGTTCAGTCCCCAGGAAGACATGATATTTTATCCAAACACATTATTAAGACTCTGGGCCGACCAGTCTTTGCTCTTACTCCTAAATGCGACGTGCTTAGCGGAGAAGCAGCAAATATCAATTTTAATATCTTTGGTTTGACCCGACTGAGGATAGAACCCACTGCATAACACACTTAACCATTACACCACCGAGGCGGTTAAATTTACATGCAAGTTAATCAGGATATAGCAAGAAATTTTTTCTTGCCTTTTCTTCAGATGTTATCTGATTGCTCTTATACTATACATTATCCTTCTAGATAACATTTTTATCCGTTTCGGCAATGATATTTATAGACAGGTCGTAGGAATTCCAATGGGAACAAATTGTGTTTCTTTATTAGCGGATTTATTTCTTTACTGCTATGAATCTCAGTTTATGGCCAAACTTCACAAGGATCCTTCTAGAACTGATATGATAGACAAATTTAACAATACCTACCGCTACCTTGACGATAGCTTTTCCGTTAATAATGCAGATTTCTAGAAATACACTTCCGAGATTTATCCAAAGTAATTACCTTTGAATAAAACCAATAATAATAGCCTCAAATGCCCATTTCTCGACATAATTTTCTCAACGTAAAATCTCCTCCAAAATTCACCACAAGAGGGACCACTTCTCATTCCCAATTAATAATTTTTCCTTCCTTGACGGGGACGTTCCTTTGCCTCCTTCGTACGGGTATACATTTCTCAGCTTGTTCGCTATGGCCGTGTTTGAAGCGACGTTTCAGACCTGAAAAATTATTAAGTCAAGGATTTCATTACAACAAATTATTAAAACATTCACTAAATTCTTTCATACATATAAAGATTTGGTATCAGAATTTGAATATACTTGTAATCATCTTATAAAACATGGGATATCACATCCTACTATTTACGGAAATGGTAAATAAAGCTCGGAAATTTAAACAAAATCCACATGGTCTTAAAATTCTTTATAAACTTATCCGTAAAGGATATCGTCACAGCATTATTATAAAATCTTTAAATATGGTTTCTATTGGAACTAATATTGGCTTTCTTGTTAATAGCTTAATGCGGAACTAAAGAGTTTATACTTGTTATTTTCTATCATTTTCTACTTCCTGTTTATATATATTTTATATTGGCATTTGCACAACCCATGTTTTCTATGACTTCCAATGATATTCAAACACTATATCCAATTGGACGTGTTTAAATTGACACCGTAGTGAAGGAAAACTTAGTTTCCTGATCGGTTGCGTATGGGTTTTTAACTAGCAGACAGCAACTGCGAGTATACTTTTGAGGTCGATACTTTTGTTGTATCTTGTATTCAGTTTTAATTATATTTATTATTGGTTTTCAGTATCGGTCTCATTTGTTAAATCCATTTCAACCGATTTTTATAGTGTGTTTTTATTGTTGTTTTGTCACACCACTGTCATATGTTAGGGGGAGGGTTGAGCGCTCACTAACCTGTTTAACCCCGCCACATACTAATGCGCCAGTCCCAATCCAGGAACCTGTAGTCCAGTGGTTGTCGTTGTTTAATTAGTCATTTATTGTTATATGTTAACCATTTTTGCATTAGATTAGGTCGATTGTCGTGTTTTATGTATAGTTTCACA
>JARWCS010282271.1:0-13102 GCA_034783895.1 Geukensia demissa
GTGTACAGGTAACATGGAACGGCGAGGCTCGTGAAATATTGACCCGAGTTACATATCCCTGTGTTTCTTAATCCCAGTCAAAAGGAAATGTGTGAGTATAAGGACTATATCAGTATTATAAAACAATTGCCCATACCAAACTGATATTTCAATAACCAGTTGAAACTGCCTCTAGAAGAATTATCTATATTTCTATGCCATTTTTGTATAAGTGTGTTTGTTTGATAATAATTTTGAAAAGATATTGCCAGAGACATACACTATGTAGTATACATGTATATGTCTCTGGTTTCATAAAAAAACAATCATAAAAAATTGACAAAATTGATTTTATAAAAGACACCCATTAGAATTGCATATATTGTTTTGGTCAAAGGTAAATAACAGTTTAAACATGATACTAAATTTTATTTTCATTTTTCATCATTCTATTCAGTGACATATATACTACAGTAGTATTATGTCTCTGTTCTATAATAAAATGAAATCAAGAGGGAATTGTCCAAGTTCGCCATACACCATAAAATTAGGTGTGCTTTTGCGGAGCCCCAAAATACGCTTGCAAAACTGAAGATGTACCCTTTCAAACTTTCTAACATTTTCCTTATCCCTAGAAATTCCAAATTATGCCAAAAGGTACCAAAATGCCCCTGAATATTGTCAATAAATATGATATTTACCTGGTATTGGCATTGTTATATAATTTTAGTTAATCATCAATTCAAATTTGCACGATGTCTGAGCAGTTACATATATTCTGTGTAGTATATACATTTGTATGTCTCTTGTCTTAGATATTGGAGGTTTTTTTTAACATTTTCAAGGTGAATAACACTAGATCATTGTTTTACAAGATGAATATTGTGTATATTTTTTTTTGATATTCAAATGAAATTTTTATTAAGTCATAAAGAAGAAAGAATTATGGAATTAATTAAAACAAAACAAAACTAATTTGATTAATATTTTTATTGATGATTAATGAAGAAGTTGTTTTTCTTTTCATACTTTGAAGTGGTTGTAAGGCCATGTCTCTTTTTTTATTTCTTTTGCGTCAACTAAATATTTGAAAACCTACCAGCTAGCAAGCAGAAAAAACACACACACAATATAAAAAACACAGATATAACCGTTTAATGCATAGCACTTGCAGAGTCAATGTCAATTCTTAAGTAAGTTCAAGATGGAAAATAATATTTACCGGGTAAGTGGTATATCTGTGTGTAGTTAATCAAAATTTTATCAAAACACCACATATTTCTTTCAATGTTGTTAGTTTTCAAAGTGCTAAGCAACATTTGTCGATTTTAGAAACATTTTCTTTGTGTGTGTTTTTGCAAAAAGGACCTCAAAAACCTACCAGCAAGCTGACGCAAAACAAAGAAAACACAACTTTAGCCTAATTTGACACTTACATTTTGATTTGGTCGGATTTCGTCGTTAAAATAGTAATTGTATTTGAATATTCTTCTCGTAGTGACAGATGTATCAGGACACATACATAGGACACAAACATTCTTTGCCTGACTTTTAACATTCTCAAAAAATAAGTGACTAATGGTGGGCTAATATTGTGAAAAAAAATTGCCTACCCTCGCTTAAAAAAGATCTTGGGACGCTAACATTTTTATTTGATTGGATTTTCATAATTGTATGGTTATTTGTGCTTTAAAGAGTTTATGGAATTCCAACATATTTAGCTGGTATCTTGTTAACCGAGTGTACAATTTAATTCACGCCTTCTTAGATTTCTAAAAAATTCATGTTACCGCAATATTTACAAGTTCTTGATAGCGCAACATTCTTCTGTAGCTCGCTTGTAACATTGAACATGTTCCTGTGAACTTAATATTGACATTAAGCTGTTGGAATCTGTTTAGATGTAAATATTAGGTTTCGACTTCATTTGTAGATACATTGTTCATATATCAAAGTTGAAAGGATAGAATCAAGTTGCACCAGAGACACCTTGAATATTTTTATAGAACATTTTAAAATTATGTTACAACTTGAGGTCATTAAATAGCTTGTTGCACCTGATATACTTTGAACAGTTTCTTTGATGAACATTTTCTTTAACAATGTAACAAATGGGAGTTACCAAAAGCTTTTTGCACCAAAGACACTAAACAATTTTAATGTTAAAGCGGACAAAAGATTCCTACGTGTTTAAGCACTCCGCAATGATAACATTTACACCATTTTCAATGTTTTCTGCCTTCCTATACATGTATATAGTATTTCCTTTTGTCTTTGATATTTCCAACGCTTATTCCCAGAAACCGCGCACTAGCATGTTTGGCATCATGCCACCTAATCGAGGCGAACATATAAAACCATTTATTAAACGTTTCATAAACACAACACAACTTTAATTGTTAACTGAAACGCTCGCATGCATATATTATTGTTGTAATGTGGACAAATTGAAATAACTGGGGATCTTTCGGATAGTTTACCATTATATATTTTTACTTATTTTCAAGACTTTCCAGCAACTACTCACCAAGAAGAATCTTCAGGACCATTAGTAATCAATAATAAGCCAATAGTTATTACATTTTCCTTTTATTAGAGAAGTTTTCATTTGGTTCTGAGTGTCCATCCTTCCAAATTTCGGCAAAATCATGACAATTAGAAAAATCATTCAAATCACTTCTCACGTCTTAGTTCGGTTTGCCACATAGAAAAGGAGATGTGCTATGATTGTCTATCAGACAGCCATCCAAAACGTGTAAATCATGAACTTCATAACTTTTACAGGTTTTGTTTGAATCATTTTATTTGATTAAGTAATGCAAATCTGGTTCACAATTGATTAGGAGCATTCTTGTCAAAATATATTTAAAAATCTAAATTTGGTGTTACGAATGAAGCAACACCAAGGGAATGTAGCCATGCTCTTTTGTTTGTAAATTTCGAAGTTTTATTTCTAATAATATGAATTAATTAATTGACACAATTGTAACTGTTTTATCCAAATTATGCCGTCGAGTCTGAAACATTTTAGATTTTATGTTAATATTCTGTTCCTGGTGCAACTGTGTCATGTTTTTTTTTATCTTAAACAAATGAATTAAGAACCGGTTTTCTACATGCTGTGTCGAACCATCTATGTGATACGAAAATTTTTATGACAGTCATGACATGAGCAAAAATTTATGGTTAGTATGAACTGACATATCTTGTCATTTATATGGAAAAAAAAACAGAATGTATATTGTACAAAAACATGCAAGAAAGATTTGTTCTCAATATAATACACAACTTCGTAATATATGTATGTAACTACAAAGCTCACGCAGAAGTTAGAACTACAGGGTCACCTAGTCAGCGTTTAAATAGGACAGTACAGTTTCGATTATTTGACATGACCGCGGAAACATAAATTGAAAATAGCTGCGTCAATATTAGGTATTGGCTTTTGTGTAGATTGAGGCTGCGTGATGTCCTTGAGACTATAGGGAACAAGGGCCAGATGACCTAGAATTGATTCACTCTTTGCTGATCTTTTTATTTATTGTTAGGAATATCTTTTTCATAGTTAAATACCAAGTAGGCAAAAACATTACTATGACAAATTTACTGATGTATTCAACAGTTACTGGACTTATTTTTCATGGTCACGGACTGTTATCTAATGTGCCCAAAATCAAATATTAAGAAAAACACGTGTATTTATTCATTAATGTTTGAAGTTGGTTTTTTTTACCTTTTAAAGGTGTTTCACGACAAAATTTGGGTTGTCATTTAGTTTCTCTCTGTTTAAGGTCTTCGTTCTGGAACCCATTGTCTTGGACAATCGTGCATGTTTCGGAAGTGAGGTCCAACCTTGGTCAACTTAATATTCATGACATGCTTTTAATTTTTGATTTTTTTCCTCTGTGCCTTTAGAATATGATAATTTGTATGTTTTCGTTGTGTTAAGATAACATTTTAAGTTTGTATCACAGTTTCATATACGAGATAAAGAAAGAAATACTGGGATGTCTTTAGCATTGGAACCGAACTAAGTCAGATTTGACGGAGTAAAAGGACACAGAAGGGCTTTTATCAATAAAAGCTTGAATTCTTGTATCAGCCACTTTAAAAGAATGATCTTTACATGAAATTTGTTGTTCAACCAGTACTTCTTTCTAGAAGAAACGAACTGTGTTTGGAGGGATAAATTGAATATCCAGAACAAAATTAGCAAAATGACATGTTTCTAGATCTCATATATATAAAAGGGTTCTTTTTACTTAATGTAATTTCTATGATTTTTCAAAAGTATTTGTAAGCCACCATATTTTACAAAAATTTTTGGTAGTGGATTTTTTTAATTTTAAAAAGTTATGTCCTTGATAATAAGTCCACTACAAAACAAAGTTATAAAATTGAGCGATTAAACAATTCTAAAAAGCTATGTATGCAAGAAATGGACTGGATATAAACATTAGGGTCTTACAGTAAAAGTGACGCTTTAAAACGACAGTTAATCATTTTAGTACATCAAATGTACCAGATTAAGACAGTATTTGTTTCTTATGTCCACTACAAAACGGGTCAAATCTCCTTAAGTATCTGGATGTAAATTTAAAAAAACATTAAGGTACAGCTTAGCATGTGCTTTGGTTAAAAACAAATTTCATTTGTTAGTATTGCAGTTTGGATATCGGTAAAAAATAAAACATACGAATATGTCCACTTCGAAACGGTCAACTAAGAAACGAATTTGGGACAAAAACGTTTCGTAGTGGACACTACAACAACCATACAGTTGTTTTTTACTCTTTAATGGTGCAATACATATACAGTAACAAAGAATAGTTTCGTGTAATTTTCAATATATTATTATTAACATAGAATATGGTTGATGTCAACTACGAACTTTTTGCCCTCTATGAAACGGTTTTTTGTCAACTAACGCATGAACTACGATTCGTGCATTCGTTTCTGAAGTGCCGTCTAATTTGTATCCATAAAAATTGGTTCTTAAATTCAGTATTCTTTTCAGTTTATAAATAAATAGAAGACAATAAAATGCAAAAAAGATGTGCGTTTAGAATAAGTTTCGTAATAGAAAAAAATGTCCACCTAAATTATGAAAAAAATCAATTTGAAGGGTATTTAAGATTGCAATTTTGTTTACAAACAGTTCTATATTGTAGGAATTCAAAACAATGATGGAAACATCTCACACGACGGCTCTGTGGAAGGTGAGCTAAAAAGGGAGTTGATCATATAGTTTTGTAATGATTCTTATTCTAACTAAAGACAGCAGAATATGAAGAACATTTTTATTAAGGATGTAATATTCTCATGTTTCTTCTTTAGGCGTAATATTTTCGAACTCCTCTGGTTTTATCCATATCAAAGCATTAAGTTTTGATGCCCACTTACCCCAAATTTTATTTTTATTGTTTCAAAAAACAAACCCCAAACAGTCTTTTTATTTAAAAATTTTTAATTCTCATTTAGATTTTTGATAGGCAGAACTTCTTAATACAAAAACAAATGAAAAATCAAGAGAAATGTGTTTTCGTAATTTTCAAATGCAAATTACTCAAAAAGAAGCACACTAACCCATTATTTATTTATGTTTATTTTATTTGAATATAAAGGTATAATAAAACACTCACAGCTATTGAAAAAGTTTAATTGTTAAAAATTAGAAGAACACATACTTAATTTTGAATATATATATTAAGTTAGGTGACAACACTGTTTTGTGGTTTTGTCATAGTTCGCACCTTTTAACCTTAAATACTTTAAAATTTTGTTTTCAGTTAAATCAAATTTTCTGCCTTTTCTGTTCTCATTATAAAATCAATATCAGATAGAGGTTAACAAAGAATATTATGAAATCGATCGCATCATGAACTTTTTGATTAAGAAATTTCAGTTAGAAATCACGAATTGAGGCAAATGAATTCCAGAGAGATGTCATTATGAAAAGGAAATATCCATTTTTGACCCTTTTGTTGTGTATTTCTCAGCCTATTATTAAGTTGTAATAGTTATTTAATGTGTACAAATCAGCATAAGTATATGGTTGATTTAAAACATTTGATTTTATACATGGACAGGTGACCACCTCTAAACTTTTATCAAATTGTACAGAAATGACTTATTTGGGAACAATTACGAAGCTATTTATCGCAGTAGAATAGTACCTGTAAAATGAATTTACACCTGCAATATTAATGTCCTATTTTCTGTTCTAATTTTTAAACATTTTAATCAAAACGGATTGTTATATATTTTTGTATATTATCGGCTTAGACAAAAACATTATTTTCTAAAGTAAGTTATGTTTTTTTTAGTCAAGGACGGATCCAGTCTCGGGCACAACATCCCCATTTTAAAACGTTGAAGCAAAAAAAAAAGGAGAAACAAGAAATCTAACAAAAGATAGTACGTTTCCTTCATATTTATATGTCCACACACAGATTTTCTGAAATACTAGATACAACCCTGTAAGTTATCAGATAAGATATAAGAATCGAAGTTATTATAACCCAGTCATTCGATTCAGAAATTATATAAGTCTATTATTATACGTATCTTTATATTTTATCATTTGTTTCAACTTTGGTTGAAAAAGAGTGGTTCGAGAGAACATGCTTAGGCAAATATTGCCCCTTAAGCTTGTTTTCTATAATCTCCCGCTCCTCATTCCAAAAAGTTAGTATGAAGGACAAAAATACAAACATCAATCTTTGTATCGCTTGCATCGAAAGTCGCTGAAGGCGAGACATAGTTACTACAACCCCGACATCGTCGTCGTCCATACCTTAGGTTTAATCTCAGTTTTTTAAACTCAAATAATTTTTGGAGTCTATACAGCGAGTTTAAAGATACATAGGGTGTAAAAATAATATAAAATGAAAGATAAACAAAGCAACTTTGACAAAAAAGAATGGTAAACACAGAGAAGCACAGAAAACAAAACATAGAGCGGCCAGATATTTTTTAAACCCAAGAATTTAGTCTGATTTTCTCTGTATTTCCTTTGCACCGATGTGTCCGACTTGAAAAAATCTTTTCTGAAACTACCATGGAGTGACAATCTGTCATCTGTCGGCAGTGTAGCTGTAAAAAAAAGATTAACAATATATATGATCGGTGAAATGTGTTTTGTTTACATGATTGGTTTGGTCACCGTGTTCTCTTTTCTAATATGGGCGTTAGCTTAAATGCTATGCGCCATTCTCGATTTTTTTTCCGAAGAATTAATGTGCATATATAGATGTTTTAAATATCCCTAGATAGCGTTTAACCAAATGGGTTTAATGGCTAATACAGGCTAATTTCATGAAAACAATGGACTTTAGTAAACAGGCGACATGTGTATATACTAGAGACATATATAAACATGTGAATGCATGTTTTGGTGTATATAGATATGTATATTTTGACAAGACCCTATTTTCCAAATTATGTATCGTCACCGTCCGTTTCTTTCAAGTCAGTGGTCATTTTGTTGGTAGTTGAATTGTGTAGGTTTTAATTTAACAATATTTGGTTAATAGGAAAACGGAGGTTTAGGAAACCGCTAGTTTAACTACCGTATTCTGTGGCTGTACCGAGTGAGGCTATCGAAACCATATCAATGTATTTTTTATGTTGGTCTTTGTGCGTGTTTTCTTTGTGTCAAAAATTGTTTCTAGCTGTACGGTGCTATTTGTTGTGGCGTTCGGTATTTTCGACCACTCTTTTTCTCCTATTTATCAATACGTTGCCTATGAAAACAATTTTTAATTCAATGAGCTTGATAAACATGCTAGCAAATATTCACTTATATGTCACAACGATCATATTTTATCAGGTAAAGTACGTAAAATATAAAGATGGTTCATTTTAATCTTTTCCAGAACGAATATCTCTGATCTCATAATTAAGCTATCATGTGCTTTAGAGTAAACAGTAAGATGGAATTCCTTACATGCACTAACTTTAAGTTTTCGTGTCCGCGTCGAGTTAGCTGCTCATCGTCCAGAGCATCGACGTTTTCACCCGTTTCAGTGCCATACCATTAAGTCTGAAAATTTTTCAACTGCCATGGTTAAAACCAAACAAAATTCAGAAATACCACTGTTGCCATGGTAGTTAAAAAATCTCAGATTTAAGGTTTAAAAAAAATATTTTGCTGGAGCCAGCTATGGGCGAGTCATCATTGTTTGTTCTGTTTTGTCACCTTATTCTGTTGTTGTGATTTCGTGCATATCCTTGTTCCAAATATTAACTTTATTACAGACAATTCATGCTATATTCACAAATTCGTTTTTAAACATTTAATGCGCTGAAAAGTTTTTTTCCTAGAAATAGCCATGATTTATCCTTCCGAAAGAACTGCTTATTAAAATCAACACCAAAGAAAGTTAAAAATAATAAATATTAAGAATAAATAAATATGACATTAAGTATGACTAATATTAGAAGGAACCACACACAAAATATTTTTGCAATTATTTAGAACCCGATTATTTTAATAATATTATCATTACATTTGTCAAAACAGAGTTCTTTAGAATGTACGTGTTCATCCTTCGGATTGATGTAGTAACCCTAGGGCTGTGTTATGATTTATATGTGGTGAGCTGACGTGTAAACGAGACTACCTTCTTGTCATTTTCATGGAGAAACGTATGAACAGCACCTGACCATATGTAAAGATTATTTTTGGACTTAATTCATTGTGGGATATAAATTGATTTTCTCACCTGTTATCCTCTGTATCTAACTGCCTCAGGTAAGTATTAATTTATAACAAAATATTACTGAAAATGAAAATACGGAGTAAATAACTTTTGTTATTTATGATAAAACATTATCTAGACAGTATGTTTCAACTATTTCTTTATCTTATTAGAAAACAGATATAAATATTTTTTAATATGGAATATTTCAATAATTTCTTGATTAATTTTTTTAATATGGAATATTTCAATAATTTCTTGGATTTATGTAAGCGCCACTACAACATGGCATTCATATCTTTCATTATTCCAGAAGGTAACTTAATTTTTATGTTTTAAACCGAAATTGAACAGTTAAACTTTTTTTTAACTGTTGAACACTTTCGCCCATTTATCTTGTATCTAGTCTTTGTAAATTCTTTGATGTGGCTTCATTTGTCAAATGTCTAACTAGATTGTCTATTTGTTAATGTTGTTCAGATTGTTCCGACATTAAAAATATTCACCTCACATGCTAAGCCATTCCATCAACATGATCAAAATGTTTCGACCCCATACATCATTGTAAACATGTCGTGTTTCAATTTTTGCAAGTCTTGTCTATAAATTGAAGTTGCTTGTCGCAATAAAATTTCGACATATAAACATGTACTTTGTGATATGCATGATGTTTTTTTTTTTTTTATATTCCCGATTGAGTTTGCTTAATAATGATGAATCCATTTCGCTAATTATGGGAAAACTCTTAAAATATAAATAGTCGATCTTAGCGGGACATTTTTCAATAAAAGTAATAAAAATTCCAAAATTGGAGGGTTAAAAGGCTTGAAATCCGTTTTGCTGACCAGACACGAGTTCACACAACAGCGCGTTGAGCTCGAACTAAATTAAACATTTAGATGATCTAACATGTGACGTTCAAACAAAAAGCACTGATATAGAGATTACCAACGTAACTTATCAAGTAAGTCGCTAATCAAACAGTAACCTTTCAAATAATTTACTAGTTAAACTGGCATAACAAATAATTCACTAGTTAAACTGGCATAACAAATAATTAACAAGGAACTGTAACCTATCAAATGATTTATTAGTTAATCTGGCATAACAAATAATTCACCAGGAACTGTAACCTATTAAATAAATCATTAGTTTAACTGGCATAACAAAAAATCCCATGGTTAAACTGTAATCTATATCAAACGATGTACTAGTTAAACTGTAAACCTATCAAATAATTCACTAGTTAAACTGGCATCACAAAAAATCATTGGTTAAAATGAATCTTTATTAAATAATTGTATTATTATTTAATAATGTAATGTAACCTATCAAATAATTCACTATTGTAAAACTGGAATAACGGAAGCCCATACCAAAACGGTTACCTTAGTCATTAAGGTAATGGAACCAGCTTGTTTTAAGTGGAATTTCGTGATGGTTTCAACATTTATTTAGTTTCCAATCTTGTAATTGCTGTTTACAAATGGACTTTCTGGGCAACAAATCAATGATGTCTTTGATTAGTTAGTTAAGTTGAGCACCCATACAGTGCAATTTATTAAAAGTTGGTTATTATCTAAAGTCTTATATTTCTCTTTTAACTTGTAAAAAGGAAAAAAAAACATGAACAAAATTTTTAGTGTGGTGATGTGGTTTCATTGTACAATAATTTTCAGAATCATTTTCGTCTTTGCATGAGGATCGCAAATAAAGCAAACACTCGTTGGACCCCCTTTTCAACATATCAATGCTTTATTGGAAATTATATTTTTCCATTCAGAGTCAGTCATTATTTATAAAAGCAAAATTATATGTTTTATTAAAGTTTTACTTCTTTGCATGATATACTTTGACTCCGATTTTCTTCCATAAGTAGTCAAATCAATCAAAATGTTTTTATCCAATAACAAAAGTACTTGTCATAATTCAGAGAGTATTTATATAATTAGACTTAAGTTGTCAACAAATTTGTATATATATATATATAGGTACGGCCAGAGGCTGTTGTAACTTGAAATAGTCTTTTCACTCATATCATTTGACAAATATTTCAATAAATAAATTTCTTATATTTATCACAAAATCATACTTGAAATTTGTACTTTTAAGAGAAAACTGTCATAAGAACTTTCATTTTAGTCCATGACTAGAGGCTTTTGGTATTCATCTAGCAATGTGTGATTCGATGCTTGGAAAGTTGTCAGTTGTCATTTTCGGGTATATTACTACAAATGCCACAAACAGGTCTAAGTGATCCATCACATATAATCGTTGCATAATGTATGTTTTCACTCGATTTACGACGACGAGTTTTTTCTCATGACAGATATAAAGAATGTGTGACATTTATGATAAATTATCAGCTTGTATACAAGTGATACTAATATAATTACATTCCTTAGCGCGTTACCGGAGCCCACTGGGATTTCTTTTTACCCCCTTCCCATATGCATTTCACCTAATCCGTAAATTATGCAGAAGGGTTCAAATGGAGGTCTGCTTTAAAATGATATACACTAAAATATATTGGAACAGCCAATGCTGTAATTACAAGGTACACCAACTTTGTAACTTTGTATAATTTCATTAGAGTTAGGACACAAACGAACCAAGCGATTTACCATGGAAATGAATTTATGAAAATTTCTACTACAGATTCAGATTCAGATTCAATATTTTATTAAAGTCTCACCACTTGTACAACATATAAAAACATATACATAAAACATACATATGCTCAAACATTAAAAGCTTAAGATTATGACAGTAAGATACATACAAGTGCCATTCTATTTAGAATTATGAGAGACTGTTATTATAATAAATACACATATAAAACGTATGTATGGATATATATACAAAGTTTATACCACACATTTTGAAGATAATAATTATCTATATAAAATACTGGTTCTCCTACATAAAATGTTGTAGCAGGTTTTCGCAACTACCTGACACACTTCTTGACAATTAAATAAATAAATAAACTTTTCATCATCAAAACAATAGATGTCAAATGTTGAGCGGTGACAATCAAGACATATTTTAATTAAGCTGCGCCCCGACCATTTTTAGAAAGTTTGTAAAGTTCACCATAGAAAATATTGCTTGTAAAAATTTCATTGGTCAAACTTGAAACAGTGCTATCTTTAGCGCAAAGCTCAATTAAACATTGCGCTTTTGAATTAAAGATCAGAAAACCACTGTTTCATTTAAGTCAATTATTTCATTTTATTATTTAAAATTTTACATGTTCGAATCATTTAAGTTTACCATTGACAACACTCCTGGATGTATATAAATATGTATATATGTTAAAAAAGATCTGAAGATGATGAAATGCGCACATATTTCTAGTTCAAACGGTATTTTGCGTTGCGATTCGTTTTTATCTGTTGTCATTAAAATTTTCAATGTCGGATAAGAAAACTAAGTTTTGGTCAACGAAATTCAGGGTTTGAAAACAGTTCGCATTTATAAATAGTTCGTTAAGTAGGAATCATTGACATTTTTAGATAATCTTGTACCTGTTAAGCGTATTGCTCATTTATTGTGTCTCATATTCATTATGTTCTTTATTTTGTCAAGCATGTGCTCATACGCATCATGCTCATTGTGGTCTGCATATGCTCACACGCATATTGCTCATGGAAAGGTTCAGCATATGCTCATATATATGTTGCAAGTTCATATGCTCTAATTCGCACTATGTGCAGGTATATGGTGTTCGCATTTTCCTCATTGTTTGCATTATGCTTAATATTTGAATATAGTTTAAATGTTTTGATATAATTTGCCTTAATGACGAATGTAAACCACATATTGGTATATTTCATACATGTAATTGTCAATATATTTTATGTTCTGTAAAATGTATTTTATACTTTAAAAACATTGCGCTTTTGAATTAAAGATTAGGAGCTTGTTGTTTTCGCACAGTTTCAGACCCTGCCATACCAAGCCAAGCGAGTTTCCCCAAGACAGGACAAGATGTACCCATTATTCCTACAAGTTATGCTCTCCGTAATAACAGACCAAAACCTGATCCTGACATTTCCCTGAGTTGAAACCAACTAAAGCCAATTCTTTCAGATGTTGTTTCAGCTGTTTCCTCGGTTGATATGTAGTGGTTCTTTTCCTCACGTTCTCTTTCTTCGTCGTCCTTGCAGTCCGCCAAGTCCCGGTCCATTCTTTCTTGTATATGTTCATATAAACTCAATCACACTGGGGCATCATTAACCGGAAAGCCTTCTCGCTGATATCCGTCAAGACTTATGCAATTGCTAAAACATTGGAGGAAAATTATATCAGTTTTTGGAAAACTTCATTATTTAATGATGATCAAAAAGTAAATGGGAACAAATTAAGGACATACTGAACATTTAAACAAAAATATGAGATGGAAAAATATCTCCTAA
>JARWCS010282382.1:0-13101 GCA_034783895.1 Geukensia demissa
AATGAAACGAAAGACAAACAAAGAACACACAACACTACAATGAAACCTAAAGCTGGAGTAACACGAACCCTACAAAACCAGGGTGAGTTCAGGTGCTCCGGAAGGGTAAGCAACTCCTGCTCTCATAGAGGCATCCATCGTGTTACTCAGAAAACAAAGCCAGTGTATAGTCACAATCGACATTAGGCCATCCGGTGTAGGAACGGATTTGTATTCACGACAGTGGGAGGGTATCCATTGTTATTTGTGAAAAGGATATTTCGTACCGGCCAACCAAATCATGATGGCGACCGAAAACTTCCGGAGTGATAACTGTAATCATTCCCCGTGAAACCTTTAGCTCAGTAGCTTTCTTGTCGGCTGCAACCCTCTTATCAATAAAATCCTGATAGAAAACACAAGCCATGGAGTAGCGTATCAACTGAGAAATATACACTCCGTATGCAGATGCGGCTGGGACATTACTAGACATAAACGGAAAGTTTACAATCAGAAAATCAAAGTCATCTTTCTTGTCATAAAGTTTTGTTCTTAACGAGCCCTTACTGTCAATTTGTAAGCTAGGTCTAGGTATGAAACAGACCTTTCTGTTTCTGTAGTCCAATATTTTTCCATGAAATATATGTATTTGCTATTGATATTTTCTATTAAGATGATGTTGTATCGCCGTTGACCGTGGCTAAATGTAAATGAATTGGCAATTCATTTCTTTGGCAAGTCATAAATTACTATAACTATATTTTCTCAAGGACCTGTCCTTTTGAATAAACAATTTTCCAAACAATAGGTTTTTATTATTTGCAACCAACAATCTGAAACGAATATTTAGTTTGTAGTGAGTAGGCATGTTATGAGTCTCTGATCTAAGTTTTGTCTTTACTTTCTTTGAATTACATTCTTTATGGCGGCGATGAAAATATGAAAATATGAAAATTCCATTCAATTAATAGTGAATCGATTTTTATGAAATTCAATTTCCTTTACAACAATTCTATTTCATAGTTTAATTATAGAAAAACGTGTTAAGTCGTGATTTCTCTTATGATTTCCCGCTATCAATAACTCAACACTTGCGTTACAAGTAAACGTCGTTTTTATGTCAACCCACCGTACTCTTTGATATTCATATTTCAACATGTTCCTTTATAAGTCGAGTCTTTGAGCTACTTTATTGTTTAGGACAATCAATAGAACATCTTATATTCATTTGATGTACGCCAAAGCTTCATGTATTTTCTAACATTTTACATGTTGTGAAACAAAATCACGTCGGTGGTGTAAAGCATGCATGTGATCCTAAATGCATTGGAAAAAATATATGCTGAGAACGACGAAATATTGTTTGTGCAATAATTCAAACAGTAGTTTCCTTCATAAAGACCACTATATGTGTAGAAATGGTGTTATATTCTACTATCATTTGGTGGGTGGCTGTCTCGTGGACAAATCATGCCACATCTCCTATTTTTATATTATATATGATATATAATATAAAAATAGGAGATGTGGCATATTATCTTATAATCTGGGCGGCCTTTGGAAAGGAAGAAATAAGCAAAGAAATGAGTAGTCAAATCCTGCCCAAAATGGTCTCAGGAGAAGGTATAGTCTGTTGAGAGAGGTCCCACAATATTTTGATAAAAGTAACAAGGTGTAAGATTTAAAAAGACAACACAGCACAATATATAAAATAAGTTCACATTAGTACTGACTGAAATTTAATGAATCGGAAAATCTATTTTTTCTTAAAAATGACAAACATATATATATAGATAAAGGAGATGGGGTGTGATTGTCTATGAGACAGCCATCCAAAACATGTAAATCTCAAACTTCTACAATTTGCCTTAAGGCATTTAATATTGGACACAAGTTTTTAAGAGGTATTTGAAAGACAAGTGTTATGTCAGTACAGATTGATGAGTTGAATGTTACTTAAAGTCCAGTGTCCAATATTTCAAACTTATTCACAGCATATTAACGATTGATGAAGAACGGCCCCTGCTTTATACTAAACTGACAATCTGAACCCACTTTTAACGTGCTATCTCATATAAGCAACAGTCCACCAGAAAACTTACCCATACACATTTCTCTAACAGTGGTTCAGCTGTCTTTTCTCTTATGTTTTAATGCTGCGTGCTTAGCGAGAAAGCGGCAAATAGCAATTTTAATATCTTGGCTTTGACCCGGACCGGGATCGATCTCACGATCTTTTGCACTCAAGGCAGGCATGTTAATACGACCTAACCGACTATGTCACTACAGACACTTAAAGGCAGTGCTATTTTTAAGAAGTAAATCTAAACGTATGATATTATTTCAAGTGCGCATAATATTACTCTTAAGTGCAAAATAACAGTGCATATTCACCAGAAACAAAATATTTCAGTATATTCTTTGGATTTGCTTTTTCCGCTTCCGGCTTTTTCTTGTTGCAAATACAGAAACATCGGCAGATTACAAACCTAGTGAAATGAAGATAATGTTAAATAGGTTTTAAAGTCAAATATTCCTTCTTTGGTGGCTTACGAATTAACTGATTTTTGCTTCAAAACAAAAATCTATTTCCATTAATAGACAAATTAAATTTAAATTGGAACATCCAATGACATGCATGTTTTATGTGTTTTGGGAAACCAACGCTAATTATTTTCCAATTCTGTGGAATGTTATCCGCTTTTACATCTTAATTTAAAATCTGTTTACAATTTGAAATGCTAACTCGCTCATAAAAGCTAACAACAAGATATTCATTGCTTTCTTGCAAATAAATGAAAATTACCAGAGGGTCGTAAATTGCAGTCGTTTCTTTTCCTCTTTTAAATTAACCTTACACCGTCCTTTAGGGGAGATTTTACAACGTCTATTTACAATAATACGATAGGTTGAAAGAATCTTCAAAATATAAGAAGAGCCACAGAAAACATCATGCACACGTTAAACGATTTACTGATTTCAGCTGATATTACCAGAGTTAATTGGAGGTGACAAGTCACAAGTGGATCCTTTCGACATGGGGAAAAAATAGATAGTGTTTTCCGTGAAAAAGTGTCCGGAAGACAATAGTTCTCCATGATAAAGTCCGAGGATGGAATAAAACACATTGGCGATCATGAAATATTGTCCTCTTGGGTTTCTAAGCGATATTTGATATGACGGAACACTTTCACACGGGGCTCCTTTTTTGTCCCTAGTTTTACAAGGTCTACTATGGTCAATGTTTACTTCCATTTGTAGTATTTTGTTTCACTTTATATATGCAGTATGAGTCTTGTTTCATAAAGCGTGGCCAAAGTCTGCTTTTGAAATAAATTGTTAAGGGATATCAGATAATCTTCAGTTAAAAAGGGTTCTATGTGCATTTGTGCTAAAATTTGTCAATAATCGTTTTGTGCCTGACTGTCTCGTAAAAAAGGGTACACTTGGCTTAAATGGTACGTGAAAAGATTTGTCAACTCGTTTTTCTTAGTCGGTAAAAATAATATTTTAGCTGATTATTTACAAATCTCATTAGGGGCCATTGTGAAGTATTGAGCAATATTTTTTTGTAAACTAGCACTGAAACATAGCAGTGCTGTTTTTTTTTTTGGGGGGGGGGGAATTAAATAAACAACATCTTTCACTGTTTTTAAATATAATGAGATGTCTTTTGTCGCATTCGACAAGAATATGACCAGTGCCTGCAAGTTAGACGGTGGGTTATTACAAACACCCTGAGACTCGACTGACACAACTCACTAGAAAATCATCCATGCAAAACAAAAAAATTTAAAAACACGATTTGAAGTCCCAGTTATCAGACTTCTTGGACAAAAAATTAATTTAATTATTTAATTATATTTAGCAGATATTCGCTGTATTTGTTCCAATCCCAAATCACTAACAAAAAAGAGAGGCTATTTCACCGAGTTTCTACTGCAGAATTTGCCTTCCTATTTTGCTTCGGTTGGATTTAAGTACTTCTTTTTTCTACGTCTGAATCTTGCACTTGCTTTGTTTTGATTCTAAGGTTATTGTTTATAGGTAACATTTCGAAATATGTGAGCAATTCGTACGCAGTGTAATTAAGGAATTTTCATTCGTTGTTTTTCCCATTTTATCTACAATCTGTTTGATAAAAGAAAGAAATGCAAGGCACTATTTTTTTAAAATTTTTCGGAAATCTAGTGAACTAAAGGCAACATCTTAACGAGAAATCATGCAGTACACAATCCAAAAAAGATGTGAATTGTATCTTTCTGGCCTATATTCCATGTTTTTTCTTTTAAATAGCATATTAAAATTAACTATACTTCTGCAACAGTGGTAAACTTGTATTATGAAGCGAATTTATCGTAATGCTTAAAAAGTTTTTTTTTCGATAATTTTCATATAAAACAATTTAAACTCTTGCTCATCAATATGGAATATTTTAATTTTCGACCATACATAAGAAATAGGTATGGCTACAGTTGTCGAGCAAAATTCTTATAAAGTAATGACATATAACGCTTGCAGGATGATATAAGAGGACAGTGAAATAATGAAATTGGGTAAAATAAAGCATTTGAAAGGATTCTATCCGGAATGTAAAATAAGCATTTTTTCACAAAAATGTTTGTTTCAGAACCCACTGAACTAGCCATCGGACAAAATCTTAAATCGGACTATTTTGTAGCTTGAAGTAAAATATTGGGATTTGCCTAAAGATTTTTGGCAATCTGGCCCATTGCATGCAAGTCTTCAAAGTTGAATTTTTGACTCAGTGAATGTCAATATTCCATATTTATATAAGACTATATTTACCTATTGGCTAATGTAGTAGCCGATATTTTTAGTCTGATTGCATCTACGACGAGCTGAATAAAACCAATTTCAAATAAGGCTAATTGTGAAGGGTACGAAGTTGATATGTCGAGGTCATGGTATGCTTACTTCCGAGGTTGGAATTTTAAGTAGTTTGCCAAATTAAATGACTTAGATACTTAATGTGCCTGTCCCAAGCCAGGAATCTGTAGTCCAATGGTTGTCTTTGTTTATTTAGTCATTTATTGTTATTTGTTTAACATTGTCCAATAGATAAGTTTTATGGATAGTTTCTCGTTTTGTTTATTTTGGGGTCCTTTTACAGCTTCCAATGTGGTATGGACTCCGGTTCATTATGGAAGGTTGTAAAAGTTTAAATTCGACTGTTATTTGGTGAATGCCACATCTCTTAATTTTATATTAGCATTAGAATTTACTATAAAATTGAAGAACCATAAAATCATTCCCAAATGAATTATAACAAAGACTAAGATTCATATCATTGTATGAAAATGACGTTATGTCAACTTCAAAACGTTGATTCCTGTCGGGTGCCAATGTAACCAAACCTATTACATAAAACTTTGTAAATGACCTATGATTTTAACTGATATTTAAAAATATTGTGATATGTATCTTTTACTTATTTTACGTTTTGGATTTATTTCATTTGGGACTTTCTTAATTGTTTTACAGCAGATTTCAAGACAAACGCATTCAATTTGTCTCTCTGTTTAGTATGTCTATGACAACAGTTTTCCATCACAGACTTCTTAGATAATGATTTATCCTTTTCCGTAAAAACTCCAAGACTGTAAATGTATCTTTTCTATTTTTCTTTATTTTCCATTAATATTTGACAACAGTAATCACAAAGAATTGATTTTGGACACTTAAGCTTCTTCTACTGATAAAACTAAGAATAACAAAGGACATTTAACCATCACACTAATTTGGATATTTTTTTCATGGAACAATTTATTTTAGACACAGACACGTTTTATTTTTCTCAATATATCATGGTTGACATGGTATTGAATCGTTGACGTTTTTAATTTTATTTATATTTTACATAAAATGAAAGAGGAAATAAAATGTCAAAGGAAAAAATTAATGCTTTGAAAAAACAAAATTGGTCTTAGACTAATAAAAAGTAAAAACCCATGAAAACAAAGCACGCGAACAGTTAAGAAGTCTCCAAAGGTTACAAGTAAATATTTACCGCAGATAAAATTAAAAGCTACACCAAAAACTTGATATGTCTTTTATACTTCCACTTGAGTGTATGTCACTGCTGGCGTATTTAAATCCCTTAGGACATTTGCAGCCCAGTAGCCAGTATTTTTTCTGGCATGACTTATGACATAAATGCCTTTTTAAAGTTTTTGCATTCAAATTTGATTAAAAAAAATTACTATAAGGTTTTAGATTCAGTTAATTCAGAGAATTTCTTACTGTATATTCCACTAATATATATTTATATATTTATATATTATAAACTTGTCAACTACATTTCTTTGAAATCTCGGGAGAGGGTGGCTTTACTGTTGCTAAGTCACAAACGGGTCCCTTCTTTTCATACGACCGCCAAAATTTTGTGGTCGTCTTTTGTTTTGGCCTGTCGTCGTCGGCGTCGGTGGCGTAGTGCGGAGGCAGTAGGGTTTTAGTTAATTCACTTTTGTTCTATTATTTGGATTATTTTGAAATTTAAACACAATATAAAATAAAGGCTGGGTTTGATATTGGATGTTCTAGCTCCACTTGTTTTAAGACATTTTTCTTATAATCAAATGCAAGTTATCCTTTTTTTTGTTTTGATGGGGTTTTCTCATTATTTTATCTATGAAAAGCCAATTTATTCAGCCATATGCGCTATTACCAGTCTCTTACCGTAATATAGATAAATAAGATTGAAGGCAACGTTCTCGGTTTTTGAACTTATAAAAAATGCAACAAAAGTAACTCGCAGAATTTATTTGTAGCGTTTACAATTTTTTATATAAAAGGCATCAAAGTATAAAATTATGAAGGAGGTGATGAATTCTTATTCTTTTGATTTTGATAGTTTTATCCTATCTTAATTTCCCATCTTAATTTCCTTTCAGTGATTGACTTTAGATTTCTTACAGTTTTTGACATTATTTGGGTGATTGTTGCAAAACGATGCATTTTTGTCGATCTTCTAATTTAAAATTTGTAATTATTCGTCTCATTTGAATGGGGTTTGTTTTAAACGATTTTATGTTAGAATTAAAACAAATGTCACTTAACGCATTTTTGTATCGTTGCATTCTTTGTTGTTCTTTCGGAGCACCTGAACTCACCCTGGATTTGTAGGGTTCCTGTTACTCCAGCTTTAGTTTACAGTGTAGTGTTGTGTGTTCGTTTCATTTTGTTGGCCAAGGTCTTGTCTGTCTTCCGACTTAACGATTTATGTCCGCCCCTTTGGTATCTTCGAATTCCTTTTCCAATTGTTTTGGTGTTTTTTTTCATTTGAATGATATCATTAAGTGCTTTCAGGTAGCTGGGAACGGATTTTCTCTATTCCGCAACGTTTTGAGATAAAAGGTGTCGAAGTGGTTGAAAAATGCAATTTTCTTTGGCCATGTGTCCAGCATATAAGTATGTATATCATATTGATTACTGTGTCCATCATACTACTATGTCGATAATCACCATTATAGTGTTTAAGTGTTCAAATTTCTCATGTCAAAAGAATGTGGTCTTATCATGCTGCGCTTGCGAACCACCTCAATGTTTTGTTTGTTTGTTTGAGGTTTAACGCCACCTGAAACAATATTTCAGTCATATCGCAAAGGTCAGTTTTTATGCAGGAGGAAGCCAGGCTACCCGGAGAGAACCACCGACCTTAGGCAGGTAACTGACTAACCTTACCACGAGCGATGCGAGTTAAACTCAATCTGTATTTTATGGTATAACAGTTTTGGAATGTAGAAACACAGTTGCCAAATTGTAAAATTTGACTTGATAATGTTAACGTTCGGTCTGTCTTCACAAAACGTTTAATTCACGAACATCAAAATAAAGTTTATAACTTTTAAAGTTTTAAGGTATAGATCATTAAGGATTATAAAGTTTCTGAACATTAACAATGTTAACATTGAGACCTTTTATACAAACTCTGATTTATCCTCATTTTTTACATTTAGTGAACAATTTTCCATATGGTTGTAAATTTTTAGCCCCATGTTTGTTTTCTTCTTTTCAATTTATGTTACGTAATCGGTTATAGAAAAATCACCCGTATGACATATACTTCTTGGAATATTTCGAGTTATTTCCATATCAACTTTCGCTCAATTAATAAAAAAAGTCTGGGAACTGTTGTTAAGAAATAACCCGAACTAATCAAATTTGCACATAATAGATTCTTCACAGTTGCTTTGGTAAATGAAGCGTTTGGCTGACTTAATATAAGGAAAAGTAATCTGTTTCAACTAATAGTCGTAAATGGGTATTTAAGAAAGCAAATCCGCCCATTTACGTTACTGATCAGACTTCAATATCCTGGAATGACTATTTCAATGATCCCAATGGTAATTGAATATCGTGTTCGCCAGTGCTGTTGCCAACTTGCTGCGTCCGTCTCATTTCTTATCTCAAATTTCATGCTGTGTCGGACATTATATTTTGTTACACAGGGGCGCAATAAGGAACCTGATTATCAGAGCTAGATCCGTCGATGTTATAACAAATGTCCAGTAATGTCTTAAGAAAGATATGATTACCCATACAAATGTAGAATGATATGTATATTTTTTTTTGTTTCAGTCACACAAAATTATAAATAGCATTTTTGAATATTTTTACACCAGTAGTAGCTAATATGAAGCTTCCGAATGGTAGTTTATGGTATTTTGTTGAATCTTGTTACATGAAAAAAAAAAAAAAATGGCGGGAGAACGTCACGTCCAGGGTCTGCACTTTTATTTTATCATTTTGTTCCTCTTTTCTACCTGTTAATATTTCAACTATTAACGCTCCCTTCGGGTGCGTACTATTTGTGCCACCCGTTGCCCGAAGCCGAATCTTTTTAATCATAAAGATCCAAATGATAACCGTCCATAGAAATGAAAAATAGAAACACAAATTAAACATAATATTTTACCTAATGAACACGTACCCGTGATTGTGACGTCACGAGCTTAGGATATGACATAAATAGCGTAAACAAGAAGGCGAAATGCACATGACACACGAAATAATAATTTTTTTTATGAAATAACATAGATAATGGACAGGACAGTTATTGGAAATTCAACCCATTCATTGTAGATACTAATTTTTATAATCCAATATCTTGCTTTACTTTGTCTTCGACATGGTTTATTGCATAAAGAGCTTATATGTTCATTGATTAACTAAAGTAAGAAGGGATTGATGAAATAGGATGAAAAATATCAGCAGAGATTTACACCACTGATGATGGTAATATTTCTCTGATGTATGTCTCCGTTTGTCAATTGTTCATTTACACGGTCTGTAATGGTGCTTTATACTAAAAACTTCAAATAAGAACGGAAAAAAATATATCATTATAGTGTCATGTGGAGTTTGTTGATTAAAGAAAACGTAATAATTTTTTAATGACAAAGAGAAACCGAGAGAAAACAAAGAGTTAGACAAAAAGGAACAAGTCAAAAGACATGGTATCCTTGGGAACAAGAACACGCCGAAAACAACAAACGTCACCGGAATGAACATACATAAACAGAAATAAAGAGCTTTGTGGACCAACCGAAAAACCAAGGATTGAGTTCGGGTGGTGCGGAAGGGTAAGCAGTTCCTTTCTTTTATAAGGCATCCGGTGCATTGCCTATTTTCCAATCCGGTTACACTAAAAGGTAGCGGGAATGCTATAATAGGGTCAGTAGGCAGATATCGGGTTTATAAACCTGAACACTTACATGTAGAGCAACGGAGGCAGTTTGGTCTACTTAAATGATTTTCTACATAAAACAGGTAATTTTTGAAATATTATTAACGACTATTTCTTTATTAAGTTATTCTTTAGTGCAGTCACAAATTTCAAATAAATCATATCCTATATGAAAAATACAAATGGGAATTAATAGCGCAATTCCTAGTCTTGAATGTTTCTGTAACAATTTAACAATGAACACATGATTTATGCTTTTGCGGGTTTTATCGCACAAAAAACTAAATCGCACACGAATGATATCAAAACATGATTTATAAAGCTAATACCATATGCCATTGAATCCGATATATATTTATTCGTTTTAAATGAAATATTCCACACTTGGGAATCCCTTTGATGCCTCTTGTATATGATATCTTTTAATTTTCAACAATGAATAAGACCTTGGATTGTTGAAGTTTATCTCAAAAAGATAAAAAAAATTTGCCATCTGTCGAATGGGATAAGAAAAACAATTAATTGCCAAACGATTGAAGAGATCTTTTTATAAATATTCATTTCACGTAAGACTCAGTTGTAACTTTTCGTACGAGATTGACAGAGTACAATTCCACGAGGAGAAACGTGATAGATTTTGTATAAATCAGAAGTGATTACGTGATATATTGTTCATTCGGGACATTTTTTCTACATCCAACATTCTGTTATGTTTGATAACATAATGCCGCACAGGACAGCTTGGCAGCGATATGTAGGTTTTCATTGCATTTATTTGTCTCGAAGACAAGATTGCGTATTACTAATTGAAAATAGATGTCAAATTTGCATGCAAGGTCAAATTTTGACATAATAGCTGTTTCTGTAACTTCGTCTTTGCACTTTGATTTGGTAATTTGGAAAACTGGTGCCGAATAAAATTGAATAAACATATATTTATTCACCCAGTTTTTAAAGTTGTGTTTAAAAATTTTTCATAAATTGAGTTTGGGAAATATTATATTCAAGTTTCACTCTTTTTGTTTCATTTTGTTTCCCTTTATGGAATTTTGGCCTATTTAACCAATCTTTAATCTAGCTTGTTTATCCAAGTGTTGGTAAATCGGTTTCCTTATCGATCATATTCATTTATACTATAACGCCCTAAAGAGTACGACTAATATTCGTTAATACTACATCCGGAGATTTAAAGATGGCGTCACTATGCGTAGTGAATTAAAACAAATATATATACCGATGTATCCGGTAATGTAAAGAAAATGTCGTAAATTTGGTTTAAGATGGATTAATTTTGACAAACGTTTCCTGTCGACACTGTTGTGATCGGCATTTTTATTGAATTTGCTGGGCTTGCCAGACATCTCCATGTGAAATCGCCATTCATAAGTAAAGTTAATAAACAAAAGGATAATCTCTTCGACTGTTTATAAGGAACGACGCACGGCATGGACTTAAACAAATCTGTGGCTGATAGATTTTTTAAACAACAAAAACGACCATTATTAAAGATACGCTTCAATTTTGACCTTCTACACTTTTTCTTACGTTGCGTTACCCTGTGGTGTAAGCTAGTCCGCCTGAAAACATTCTGCGAATAAACATATTGATCCTATTAACGTCCTATCACAGTGTCTAGGTTCATTTAGGTTTTTTGGTGAGTAGGCGATGTTGTTGTTTCTTTATCTCTTATTCACCCCGATCTTTTGTTTTCCAAAAGTTATTGCTCCGAATTGAGAAGTCGAATTCAGATTAAAAACTACATGTAACTGTTTATATGGGTTTTTGAGTTTCATCGATGCCCAAGTGATTTTAAAGATGTGTTTTCTTTTTTGTGGCTCACAGATATTTTATAGAAGATATGCACCAGAGAATTTTTAGAACTGTCTAACTTCCTAATATCTTTTAGTTGCCAGAGTTATAAACTTCAACTACGGCAACATCTCTAATATTCAGCTGAAAAAATCGAGCAATACTATGTCAGAACAACATGTACTAATCAGAGAGCCCTATGGTGAGCCAACTTTTTGGCTCATCTAATTCGATAATTGTGAAATAAATGTCCACCTTCGGATACTCTAAGACATTGCATTGTCAGCTAAAACTTTTGTTTGAGAAATAGATTTAAGGCTCTCTATTATGTAATATAAATTCCAACATTTGGTATTTCCTCTGTCTTGCAATGTGTTCATATCTTATTTAGTTTAGATGATTGAGAGATCGTTACAAGACGTAGCGCAGCAACCTTGTAGGAAGTGTTTTGAGATCTCTTTTGATTCGTGAGACGAGGTGCATTCTACTCATCTTTTCCTTCTTCTATCTCTTATACAGAATAATCAAGTATTTACTGTGTCGTATTTATGCAAAAGAACCCTCCACTTTAGAACGTTGACTTCAGAACCTTAATCGTGCACTTGAAAGTAGAATGGAATTAGAAAAAAAAAACTAAACGAATTAGTTTTGAAACATCAGTTGAATCGATTGAAGTCAAAAACATTTATAGTTTTGTTAAGTCTCCCCTTGGGTCTATTGAACAATGTAACATTTCCCATAATTAAATTATTACCAAAACCAATTGAAGACTGTTTATTCTTCCTTGGAAACAATATAACTGTTTTTAATACGATGCAAAACAAATTAATGTTGTGTAATCTAACCACCGAAGCTGTTCATTCATATTTTCGAATTTTATGGTCAGATCAGTTCTTACCTGAAATCAAAATACAACTACATTTTAAAACGAGTATTTTAGGTGGCTTATTTTAAATATCATCAAACAAATGTTACGATATTGAATTTTGACGTCATTATATATGTCAATGACGCCTGAGGTGTTTTATGGTAGCCTTACTGTACCAGCGTTTGCTGCTTTTATGTAAATCCATAATTAACAGACTCGACATTCCCAGTCTTGGGTTATTGCACTAATATAATCCCTAGAAAAAATCATATGTAACACTAAATTATGTATGCAATTGATATTGTACAAGGGACAATATTCATCAATATCTATGCAAAAGCCTTTTTCTGTATATCAAACCTTAATTAAGTTCATCAATGAAGTCAGTGAATTCAATTGCAAGATGTTTGGTTATGTTGTTCATGGAAAATTATACTGCTATACAAATGAAAATTATGTTTGAGAAGACCAACACAGGAGTCATTCGCAGCCAAAACTATAATGAGGCCAAGATTCAGTAATTGAGCATCATCTGGAAATTTGAACCAAAAACATCTCCTATTTCATTTTCTATTCGAAGAACTTCAGCTGTTGTCTTCAATTTTTAAGTGCTTTAATTATATTCTAATTTGTCAACATGGAAGATATTTATTACTTTAACGATTTTGATTTTAAAATTATAAATTTTCCTTACCTATGCAGCAATATCCCAACATCTCCTGCATACGGTGTTTAT
>JARWCS010282493.1:0-13100 GCA_034783895.1 Geukensia demissa
TTGTTTAGGGGAAAAGCTTGTGTTTAGAGAATGTCAAGTTCACAGTACCTATTAAAGACGCCGTCACAGCTAATTTGAGCGATGAGTAGGTCATTAGATGCAAGGCAATATTAGACCCTTTCCAACTTGCAATTTGTCGTGTTTTAGTCAAATTACCTACAATTGCTTTCTAAACTTATAGCCTACATACTGATTATTGTTTGTAAACTTCTTTTTGTCCTGATATTCTACCAAAATTTTGTCTGGCATCCCCTATAGCCAACTAAGATGGCCCACAAAGCTGAACTTAGTTAAGAATAGGACCCTGTGGGAGATTCACTCAAAACTATTTTTGTCAGAAACTACTGAGCTAGTTGCAATTGTGCAATGGTCCTTTGGTGGTCATCTACCAAACTTATGTACGGCTTCCTCGACAACCAACCAGAACTTTGTTTAAAAGATATAGGCTTGGCGAAAAAATAGAGTCGGTCGAGTGACAGTAAACGCACATGTTGTTTGGCCTTGTCTGACACTTCTGTGTCAAACGGAACCAAACTTTGGTGGAATGGTCTTTATATGGTCCTTATCCAAATTTGTGTTTTGCATCGAAAACGGTCTACCAAGGTAGCCCCCACAGCCGATATAAGTTTAAACTGGGACCCTTTGGTATATCCACTCAAAAGTCGTCTTGTCAAATTCTATAACCAATGGAATGGTCTTTTCGTGATCTTCAACCACCAACCAAGATGGCCACATCTGACGAACTTAGAACATTTGAAATTCTCTCAAAAATCTTCTTGTCTGAAACTACTGTACCATTTAAAACCAAATTTGGTTGATTGGTCCTATGATGGTCTTCGACAAAAATTGTGTACAGCATCCCCCGACAAACCAAGATGGCCGCAGTTACTTAAAAAAGAAAAGGGGGGATATTTAAATGTCTTCTTGTCTGTAAAAAACTAGTCAATTGTTACCAAACTTTGGTGGAATAATCCTCAGATGGTGTTCTACCAAAATTATATTCGGAATTCCAAGCCCATCAACTAAGATGGCTATCATTACCAATCTAAGTGTAGCTCATGACCCTATCACAAAACTTTTTGGAATATTCTTCCTCCACAAGGTTATTTAAAAAGCACTGTTGTTATGTTTCTATCCTACCAACTGTTAAAGGAAGCACTATGTGACCTAATTATTTGTTTACAATTTCAACAACAATGACTAGTTTTTAAAGAATTTTGCAAAAAATGTTTACATTAGTATTTGATATTTGTAGTATATGAAATTATTTCCTTTTGTTAGTTGAACATTCGCTTTCAAAATGAATCATATAGATGTGTTCATGTTCTCATATAAGGTACATAATTCCACAAGTGTGTGTTAGTTTTTTGACATTATATCAACATTGAAATACAGAGGGCTTCTGGACCAAGAAATTCTCAAGGAAAAATTAATGTTATTGCTATAGAAATTTTTCAGTCGCCATCATGATTTGGTTGACCGGAACGAAATATTTATTCCGCAAATTACAATTGATATCTTACCACTTCCGTTGCTACGACATCGATTGTGACTAAAACTCCGGGTTAAACTACAGAGTAACAGGACAGGTGCGACTAGTGGACAGGAGGTGCTTAAAGTCTCACAGCAACTGTGCTAACCCTGTTTTTAAGGTGGTGTTACCCCAGATATACCTTTCAGTGTAGTGGAATGTGTACTATGTTTTTTCGTTTCATTTGTGCCATGTCTGTGTCTAGCAGACATGATTATTTTTGTGTGTCCCTTTGGTATCAAATAAAGATTTCAAAAACTATAAAGAAAGTTGGTTCTGTATTTAAATAATGTTAAAACGATTAATTTTTGTCTGCTGTATTCGAATTACTTCGTTCAATTTATTACATTAAACAACATTATTTCCATGAATACAGAAAGAATTGTGAGCAGTTGCAGTAGAGCCACTACTATGACAAACCAATCCGTCGTCACATGGACACTCAATTACATACAAATTCGGATTGTCTCTTGAAGTAGCTCCAAACGGGTCGCATTGGTCGCCCAGCTGACGCATTGCTCGGCACGTTCCTTTAGATTCACCAAATAAAAATCGTTTTAGTTGTGAGCCTTCTTTACAGCATTCATGTGAAGAACATTCAGAGGCCTTTGCACATTCTTTAGATTCACTCAGTGCTACCTGTAGAAATAGAAACAAAATCAGAGAACTCAAAAGAGCGATTGTGAGAAAAGCGCGATTACTTGACGTCTAATCGCTTTTTTGAATGTGATAAATGTGTAAATCGTTTTTTATTTTATTCTATTGTAAGCGCTCATTCGTAAGTTTAAATAAAGTAAAGCGAGTTTGTCGGTATTACATATATATAAGACTCAATAGAAGAGCGGTAGTTCTTTCCATGTATCCGGATTTCTCCACCAGTGATATTTGACTGCAATATTGTTTAAGTTGGTGAAAAACACTAATCAAACATGAAAAGAAAATTCATGATATGTTATTTCATCCTCAAGAAAAGGTTTTGAACAGCCAAGACTTGAATTTAGCAATCTGGTGGCCGTCCATAGACATGAGGTACTTATCCATAAGGAACACTACAGTTTATCCCTTATTTTTGATAGTTTGTGTTTTATTGCGGACTTTATTATGCCAAAACTCAAGCCGATGGGGGCCATTAGTTTTATGTCGTACGTACGACCGTATGTTCGTCCCGAAAAATTTCCGCCAAAGATTTCTAAGTTTTTGTATGTTGGATTGGTTTGATATGTGGTTTGAAGCATTATCAGGGTGAGATTAACGTATTTCTTTTCAGGTCCATAATATTCTACTTCCTGTTTGCCGAGAAATTGATTTAATCTCCATTTTCTGGCGGGACATGCGTTCCCTATTCTGATCCCTATGTCGCTTTGTTTATCTATTATCAATTCCAAATTTTCCATTTGCTTTCAGTTTTTGTAGTCGTAGCTTTCATCTCTGAGCCAATTCTATTATCTTGTATGGTTGCATTATGATTTGATTTTTGATCAACATTCCATATATACACAGTCGCTTGTTGTTTGGAAACTTTTGTCAATATGTAACCAAGCATATTTTAAAGTTCTATTTTATAAAAAAAACTGATATAAATAACACCAACAACTGCATGTTATACTTACTCTCTGGTTGGTATATATACAGAGAATGGAGAGTTTAACTGTCAGAAGTACACTGCGAACTAAACCTTTGTTACGTGGTAATGAAACATAGGAAGTCCAAGATCCAAAAATAGCAAAGGAAGCACTCAAATCCGAACAAATCGACAATATACTTACCAAAATCAGGCAGTTGAATACTGAAAACCACAAAAGTCTCATGATCTTTGTTTAATAAATTTTAGATAACTTATGATAAGATATATAATCTCCAAACTGGGGAATGGTTTTGAAGGTCATAAATTGATGTTATTGAAATGCTAACTGTTATTGTCCAAATAATCAATCATATTTGTTTTTCATTTATGTTAAGTTACTTCTGAAAGCATTATTTCAGCTTCTGTTATATAGATAATGTTCTTTTACTATCAATGATCGATTCGGTGATTATCTTTAACACATGTACCCAAATGAGCTTGAAATTAAAGACTCAATAGATCTTTCAAGTCTGCCTCATACTATGATCTTCACCTTGAATTAAACAACAGCGGAAGGCTTTATACAAAACAATACAACAAACGTGATGACTTCACCTTTCAAATTGTCAGCTTCCCATTCATTGGCATTACATTCCAGTTTGCTCGGCGTATGGCGTATATATATCTCCCAGCTCATGCGTTTTTAGAGCATGTGTCCAATACTCCGATTTTCTGGACAGATCTAAGTCATTAACACAGAAGCTGCTCAAACAGGGATATATGTTGCTCCTCGCTTGAAGTCATCAATCTCACACAAATTTTGTGTGCGGAGTAACCTAAATCAGACTGTTCACTTTCTCCGACTGTAAGTTGTAATCAATTTAAGCCTTTCCTTTTACCCTGAAATGACTAAAACCGGATTGGAAAATAGACAATGCGGCGGATGTCTTAGAAGAGGCAGTAACTGCTTTCCCTTCCTGACCACTGCTATACATGTTGTTAAATGGGTCGTGCAGCGCATTTTTGATGACGAATATAGGTAAAGATGATCTTGAAATTTTGAGTCTCAAAAGTTTTTGAAAACATATTCCTATAAAACCTTTATAGCTTGCAAAAATAACTACACTTAAAACAAAAGCAGGAGTAACACGAACCCTACAAAAACCAGGGTGAGTTCAGATGCTCCTGAAGGGTAAGCAACTCCAGTAACCACCCTTTATCGAAATTCTGAAATTATCGTTGTGCATGGTTATCGAGCTACGATTAACCTTATTTCATGAAACTAAAGAGCATTTACAGTCCCACAGATGAAGAAAAAATAATAAAATAGCAAAAATTAAATTTAAGTCCCGTTTTTAATTACTATTAGTTTTAATTAAGGGTCAGGGAATCAACTTGTTATTTTGTTTTTTACTCACGGTCATCAACAGGTTCATTCATTAAATGTTTTACAATGAGACAGTATTTTCCAGATGAACGCAAAGCTTCTCTTTAACAATTCGTCTAAATGTTGTGTGTCACTGGATGCCCATGATGCAACATTTTTTGTTATGACCCTATTTGTAAAAATGGAAATGAGAGAAAGCCCAGGCGGTAGTCTTTGCACAGCTTAAGCTCAGACGATATTGAGATTTCGAAAATGAGATAATTAGGTTAGTAAACTAGAAAAAATTCGCAAAAATACGTCAAAAGGCGATGCCGGTTATCATCTAGGCGAAATAAAGATTTTAGTACCTGTCAAAAGAGAGATAATCCAAAAATACATATATGACGGTTTTAATTATTTTAAGTTTGCAAAACAGGGACAGATCTTTCATGTCTTTTGTCTTTGTCATAATTTGAAACGAGGTTGCTTGGCCGACTGTAGAATTTCTGGCAAATAGTGAGCCCAGTTTACTAATGTTCAGCATAAATTTTGGATCGGGAGTCTAGTTCAGTCAATACTTAACACAGTCTCGAATAATAATGTAAGTTTAGACTTTTGCAAATTTGATGTTTGACAATGAATACTGGAAAATTGAAATCATTTCGTTTATGTTGAATGTCAACTGTGAAGGCCGTTGTTTTTTTTCAAATTCAAGTTGACTTGGATATATTATAGGTACAATACCCACCGAATCTTGTATCGTCCAGTTCAAATGGAACTTAGTCTAAATATTTGTTTTCTACATCAACAGTCCTTAAAGAGGTATGTCTCCAATAGGTGACAAAGAGATGTATATTATAAACAATCAACACCCGTTGGAATGTCTTTCGTCACTTAGAACTACCGCTTAATAAACTAAAGAAATGTGATCACGGTCATTTAAAAATATTTTTAATTACTTCCTCGGTGTATTTTTTCTTGGATTTCCTTGCCTTATTGACCAAAATGGGCCTGTATTTCTATATAAGAATATTACGTGTACATGGAAATTTATGTAAATATGATATTTAGTGAAATGCGGGAAACATTCCTCAATTTTGGCGAAAAATTTAAAGAAAGGTTAAACAATTTTTCAAATGAAAGCGGTGATCACATTTAAAAGGTATAACTAAAAAATGTTAATAATAGATTAACACAAAAGTGAAAAAAAATTCTCTGTCTTTATAATCTGCTTTCGAAAGCTCTTTTTCTGCGTATAAATTTAGTAATGTCTCCTGGCCTCTCCATACATACCTCGTCAATCTAGCAATCTACATGTTTTCTGAAAACCTGAGCCGATATCTTTAAAATCATTTTAGCCTTGTCTGCAGGATCGACAATAAATAAAATATGTGTCATGACTGATGTTTTTTAGGTAAATGCAGTTGGATCTTTGACGACTGATGTGCTCATATACTTAGTCAGTATATCAGTTGATATTTGAATAAGTATCAAGTTAACGTTATGAACTTTGAAAGGCTATCGACCTCTTCGTTTTCTCGGATTGCCAATCAGCCAACAGCTTTAAGTGAAAATTTACAGTAAACTATTAATTATTGAACAATATCCACATTCACAAGGAGGTAACAGTAAAATTGATTAACATGATTAAAAAATCACAGTACGCTCTGATAGATTCATCTAATCGTGGGGTATTGATCTTCCAGTGACCCCCGAGGGTATCCACCAGCCCAGTTATGTTAGATGTTATATACAGGTTTACCCATTTGGAATAAATATTGTTGATTTTCATATGCTAAATGTACATTTCAAGGAGGAACCTGTCATCATTCGCGTTAGGACCAAAATATATAGAAAGTCAAAATAGTTGTCCCTGCCGTCGGACTTGGCTTCCGATTTCGATTTGTTTTGATTTTAGTGCTTCTTTTGCTTTATTTGAATCTTTGATTTCCTATTTTTTGGTTCTAATGCTACTGATGAGAGGTTACTCCTTGAAATGTACATATAGCATACCTAAATTTTCCATATTTATTTAACATTGGTAATTTTTTTGAAAGCAAATCAAGCGGTACAATGCAATACGATTCGAAGCATGTCCGCATTTTCAGTGCTTTTGAATTCAAACAAATGCAAAAAATTTCTTTAAAATATTATTTAATACATTTTGTCAGAAAGTCTGAAACTGGGCTGGTGAAAACCGTCGGAGGGAATATCTATATTTCAAGGGGTAACCTTTTATAATGACACACTGCATGCGAATATTTTTTATATTTAAAACAGTTCCTATGACTGAAAAAACTGTTTTAGAGCAGAAGGTTTGCCATGCGGTGTTCAGAACACGAAGGCACAGTATACCGCTAACGTAAAGGTACCATTGATAAAGATTAACGAGTTCATAAAAATTTTGTCTTTTCCCGCTGCGCAACTAGTGCAAAGAAGTTGAATTAATCATATGAGTATAAGATATCCCATATTTTTGAAATGGAAGAGTGTATGAAGCTGTTCCTCTAGTTTTATTTATTACTTACATATTTCAAATGAATCACCCGAACAATGGAATAAAATTGAAACAAATGTATGTGCGGCAGCTAACTTGTAAATTATTTGAAAATCAAAATTGCAGAAAAGAAAAAAATATAATCCAGTGGATTAATGGTTATAAAAAAATAAAATTAAAAGGTTGAAATAAATATCGGTGGTTTTCTTTTATTTGGAGTAATCCCGTAAAAACAAACGAAAACCTGTGAGATATTGCCGATATGGCGATAAAAAGCATTTATTTCCATTTATCACTCAATCACCATTGTTGGTTTTGTATGTTACAGTCATTTATTTTACTAATTTCGTCTTCTTTGATAAATTCTTTTTCCATATCATCTTTTGGCTTTCTTTGATTTGGATCAATCCCGTAAACACAAGTGAAAAACCTGTGGAAATATAAACAAGAGGCTCAGAATGCTAAGGCAGTATCGCAGACATTGGGCAAATCAGAAACAAACAAAAGAATCGCCCATGGCGGCCATGTTTTTTATCTGATCGGGACAAAATGATAAAACTTTGTAGATGGACATTACATAAATACTTCCTGTAAATTTTGGTTCAATTTTGCCTTTCAAAGGAGAAGATGAAAATGTTAAACTGTGCGGACACCGGACGGACGACGCACGACGGACGCCAAGTGATTACAAAAGCTAAAATGGCCTTTGTCCAGGTGAGCTATAAAACAACCTTGTCAATATGTACTGCTTTGATTTGAAACAATTCTAAACCCCTCATTTCATAACATAAGAAAACTATGTAAAACGCCTAAATTACAGATTAAATACATACAAAAGCATAGAAAAATACACGTACTACAACAACAAACAAAGGAGAAATATGTCTTTATTTTCAAAGCGAATATTTAGTAAAAATGTAGATACACCACTTGTAAACTATGTTGATATTTAACGGCCATATCTCTTTGTTTATTATATTTTGTTTCGATTTTCTGCTGTTTGAAATTTTGAAGACAACAAGAAACAAAAGCACCACCCTCCAGATTATCGAGATTTGACGAGATCTATTTTTAAGTCATTTTTTTTCTTGCACTAAACAAAAACGTTTTTGAGATCTGTTCATATTTTTGTATGATCAACAAAAAGACCAGTCTTAAACAAATCTTAATATTGACTTGTCTTGATCTGTCTTGCTTGATTGGACGATAAGGTATCATTTTGTCAATCTTTCACACTCGCTAAGGCTACAATCCTTGTATTGCAAATTGTGGAAAGTCCTTCTCGCTGGAATTTTCTGGATATTTCGATTTATACTTCATTTTACGAAGTTTGGATTTCGACCTTCCTATTGTTTGGTTCTAATGCTACTGGTACAAAGTTACTAATTGAAATGCATATATATTCAACATTGGAAATCTTTTAATGTGACAAATATATCAAAAGGTGAAGGGTATTCAAACAATAGAAATCCTTTTTAATTTTTACCCTTTTATAATTTGGTTTCAATTTGACAATGCTTAGGTCAATTTTTATATAAATACTTAGCACATTACTTACAATGCAATTATAGAAGATAACAAAGTTAAACTTCCCATGACCAGGAAAGTTAATCCCTTGAATATCTGTCTGGTTTCTTTGTATATGTTTGAAAATGCTGTTACTCCCGCTACTCTTACTGCTGAATCTATCAAAGCCATATTAGAAAACAAAACCCCTGTCAACAAAAAAAAAAAAAAAACAGTTCAGATAGAACAAAGTAAGTGCATCAATGAATTTACATTTACTATTCTTGAAATTATAGATGTCTAGAAATGCTGTGATATATTTGACCAAAATGTTAGCCAAAGTTTGGAGTAATTGTTGCAAAAATTCAGCAAACTTCCTCGGTTTCGTGTCTGAAAAAAAATCTATGGATCTGGTTGAAAAAAAATTGAGCAAAGAAAATAATTAAACAAATATTTAGCAATGTATGGATTGTCGCACGTTGACTATATTAAATCTGACAGGCAATCTCAATTGTATATGAGAAAATTCTAAAGAATATTGCGCAAAAGCTTGAATAAAAACGTCAACTGTAATATCTAAATCGTAACTAAGGTAAACGAATGAACATTCTTATCAATTGCGAACAGTGTTTAGTAAATAAGAAACGTTGTCTTTTAATATCTCATATAAGCTATATCACGGGATAAAAAAAAATGCTAACTCTAAATGCTGCATTTATTCTGATGACTGCAGTGGGCGTTTGAATAAAAGATCAGTGATACGTTAAAATTGACACGAACTTACTATAATTGTATACATAATTAAGAAATAATTCATGGCAGCCATATTTTGTTCAGATTGTACCATGGCTGAGGCCATGGTAAAATCGGAACAAATTATAGCTGACGTGAATCTTTTCGATTATAATATGGTAAATAAATATTGTAAAAATACGTACATGTACTATCGCCATTGACTGACGATATCCTTTCGCAAATAACATTGTGACTTCGTTACTTATAGTGAAAACAAATTGTAAAGTCATAGCGAGTGTTAATTCATGATTAATGTATATATTACTATGGGTAAATCCTGTTGACGTTTTTTTTTTTTTTGGATCACATATTAGAATTAGTAATGATATTTTCCATTCCGGTCAAAATGCTTTAATCAAGGTAATGATATGATTGTGCAATACATCTTTACCAAAGACTAACCACAAAAACATACATGTATAGAATATCCTACATTAATAGCTGTTAAAATCTTAAAAATATATTTTCTTTAAATCCGTTAGGTCAAATGAACACAAACATGATATATGACATCTATTAATTGTAAGTCTCTTGAAAAGTTGCCTTTAGATTCTTTAACTATCATAACCGCATGGCTATTTTTTTCTTTTTGCCAATTTTCCCCGTCTTCAAGGGGCCGATTTTCATGAGCAGCATGCTTGGGAGTTTTGTTATGAAATGCCTACATTCTGTTCTAATTGAAAAACATGGCTGCCATAGAAATTTCTTTTACGAGGGACTTTCTTGCTTACAACTGAAGTTATAAATTTTCAAAAGTTTATCTTAACCAGAATGAAATCTTTTGTAGAGTGGTGGACTCCGATGTGAATGGTTACTCATTCATTTAAGGTCAGTTTGGGAAAAATAACGCTCTTGCTACATTTCATAAGCCGATGAAACAATTTCGGTTAAACTTATTGCAAAATTATGAAAAACCTTCATCAGGTCAATTATAAAGAGTTTTTGTTTTTTCTTTATCGGAAATCAAAAATGCCTGCTATAATTTTACTATTCTTAATCCAGATTTGCTGATTTTAGCCAATTTACTTTGAAACTATTTGAACTAATAATTTATAGGTACATTTTGTAGTTTTCCTGTGATATTTTTTAATTGTTAAGTAGGATTGGATTGCTGTCTTTTCAGCATTGATTCGATATTCTTTCTTTTTATATCTAGTAGGTTTCATATAAAATATTCTTAATTTGTTCCAACCTGACTGCAGTGGGAAATAATCGTTTCTAACTGGCTAATGTGTAAGCATTAACTCGCTTGAAACCACTTAACTAATGAGCCGAAACTAAAAATTAATATGTGGCATCATCTGGAAAAAGGGTAAATCATGAATCAAGTAACAGAGGACCATGGTCAACATAAGAGGATCAGAAGACAAACTCTATCACACCAAACATTTTTTTCTGTGTTTATTTTTATTTTATACCAATAGAAACGCTGAATGACATTCTTATCTCTGATTGAACGATGAAAATTTATTTTAGTTTCATTTATCAAGCCAAATGGATAGAGTTTTGAAGTAAACATCAATATTCACTGTTGCAGGTTTTTCTAAATTTTAGATTTGAAAAATGCACATTATAGCCATGACAAATTCCTCATTCCGATTGAATGACAATAAAAGAATTTATATACTTGAACCAAAACCTCAAGCCCTCGATCTCCGGCTCTAGTCATCATCATATCAAAATAATAACAAAAATTCAGCAAAACCTCATAAGCTTTATCATAAGAATTTGTGTCTGAGTGTGTCCGTCTACAATGTAGGTGAACTTGATTACCTTGTTTGTCAGGATGAACTTTTCTAGAAAGTATTGCCTTCACCAATGTCATTGAGTTATACCGGATTACACCGATTCCTACCACTGCAATATAAAACATCACATTTATGGAGACCACGAGAAATACAAAATCACTTAAGGTGATCAATATAATATATTTACAGTCCAAAACGAGTGTCATTTAACTTTTTCAGTAAGCGTCGTAAAAAGTCATTCAATAATTATTTTTGAATGTTAAATCTGACACCTGATGAATATTTTGCAGAGACATTTAGAATTGGAGTATCAAAATTACAAGCACATTTATTAAGTTAAGTTTGACAGGAAAGACAGTTGTATCCCTGTAGTTGAAACAATCTGCTGTACCTGTATAAAGCATCCAGGTCTGTGTTGCCAAACCGTAAATCACTAAACACAAAATTCCAGATATATTGCTGAAATGAAGAATAATTTCATCGGGAAAATATCTTTGAAATAATGCAATAATCAGTGGTGCAAATATTGCTTGAACAGCGGATAAACTGGCTCCATACCACCCGATGCGTTCTGAAGTCCAACAAAATGGTGAACCAAGCTGATATATATTTCGAATTGGTATATAGGCCGTAATAGCAAACATTGATATGACGAAAACTAAAAGCCATGAAAGTATATGTTTTCTTTTCCCTATTTCTTTATCTGTGATAATTGACCATATTTGAGATTTCAAGGAAATGGAACACGTTTTCTCTTTTCTGTCTTCAGGATATTTTCTTTTTTCCCGCAGAAACAAGATGACGGATGCATCAAGAATGAACAAAATACCAGCACAAACGAAAAACTGAGGAATATATCCAAAATAATGTATCATATAACCAGTAACCACTTGTGCGATGAAAAATCCAATGCTATTAGAAGAATCATACAATACCATCACGAAAGATCGTTGTTTAGATTTGGATGTAGTATCCGCCAGTATCCCGGATGAAGCGAGGTCATATGTATAATGAGTACCTGAAAGCCCAGTGAATGCGGATGAAACGAGAACTAGATACACATTCAAACTGTTAAACACAACAACTGTTCTTATTGTCATACCAATTAGTAACATCGTTACGTTCCAAACTAAAAGAAATTTACGCCCGACCTTGTCAGTCAAAGGTCCCAACAATATCATTATAAATACAGATATTCCTGAGCTAATAGTTTCGGAAGGCCACTTTACTCTGTATTTTGGATTCAGCATTAGTCGATGATGAATTTCCAGATAGACAATTAGCTATGTTGGTGTGACCACTGTCGCTACTGTCGTTACTATAAGAAGCATTGATCAGTTGTTGTTTAACAAAGTAGTAAATGTACTGTCCGTCGTTGGTCGAAGACATTTCCGACTGAAATCCCGATATCATTTTGAATATAAACAAAAGAACCCATATTTTCGTATTACCGGATGGAGTACCAGTCGTGTTCACATCCATAGCATTTGGAACAAAGACGGAAATCCATACAATGCTTAATTACTGAAATTGCAATGAGAATACAAAAGTAAAACATTATTTATTGTTTTATCTAATTAGAAGATGTAATCGTTCATGTGCTTCAATGTGATTTGATTAGTCACGTTATCCATAAAATTGTAAACAACCAATTTATTGTGTTTATACATCTTTATAGATAATTTTATAACTAACCTACAAAATATGATACCCAGTGAAATGAACTGGAGGTTATCATAAGTTCCATGATTGATTGTTCCCTCGAACATACAGTCCATTTCAAAGTCGGTGTACAAATACATTGTATTGGCTTCGTCAAGTATCATTTGCAAAGCTGTCTATATTTGAAGTCAATATTCATGGATATAGGTAAAGATAAACATATTTGGTTGTATCTAGATCTTACTGACATCATCCCATATATAACTTGTAAATGCTTGCGTTTTTATACGACTGCAAATTCCGACTTTTGGTCTGTCGTAGACGATGTCCTTTGTTTGTTAAACGTAGTGTTTCTATGAGGCGCCGTTTTACTATTTATTCACTATTTTCTGATATCAAAAATTATAATTCTTGATATCAATAATTAATTT
>JARWCS010282604.1:0-13099 GCA_034783895.1 Geukensia demissa
TATGAATTTCGTGTGAAAATTTTTTCATGTCATTTTGACATGAAAAATACACACGAAATCCATGCGAAATTTTTCGTGACATTTTCACACGTAAATATTTTGATGTGAATTTGATGCGAAAATTTTTACATCAATTCATGTTAGTAGAACATGATATTTCATGCAAATAATAAATTTGGCATTAAAAAAATGTTGAATAATTTCCCATCACATGCGAAAAAAAATTCGTACGAATTTGACAAAAAATGACATGAATATCATGCGATTTTTTTAGCACGGATTACATGTGCTGCTCGATTTATTAAATTGTGCAAAAATTTTTGCACACAATTTGTGTCAATTTCATGTGAATTTTATGCTTGGCACATTTTGCTGTTTAATAAATTTTTTTAATCATACTTACTTGTCCTGTGCCATTATGCCCACGAGGTCCACCTAGAGCCACATACACAATACCACCACCAAGAAACTTCCCAGATACTACTGCATATCCTGAATAGCAAAACATATCCAGTGCATTTTTTTTAAATTTTTGATAAGATGCAGCAGGTCAAGAGGGCAAATATTTACCTCAATTAAAATTATTACTAGGGATGATTCCCAGGATGTGGAAATTTTGCCAGCAGCAGTCAGACATTTAAGAACAACATCATAAACCCTTTATTGAATCATTTTTACATCATGTATTTACTTTTGTTGAAAAGATATTGGGTAAATTTGGAAGGGTTCCCACTGTTTTGCTGACATAAAATTCAAGGGTTTTTCAAGGTTTTTCATGTATTTTCAATGGTCTGTCAATCGTGGTCATTATCCAAATAATAAATGAAACAGATTTAAACATGTGCTATTTTGACCACAAATTTATTTACAATTCGCCCTTTAAATTTGTCACATAAATTGCCTTATATGAACCTGAAAGTGGCCAATGATTGATACATGGAAGTAACTCATTTTTTCTAACTTTTGTTTTCAAGGGTTTTTCCTGACTTTTTCAACTTTCAAGATTTCCCTGCAAGGAGGACCTCATTTAAAAATCCCTGGTTTATTCTGATTTCATTGTAGCCTGGGAACCCAACCTCCACACAAGGACACAAGCTTGCATGCTGGACAATGTTTCCTTGCCATCAACATTTTTCATTTTCTGTGGAGTCCTGTTGTGACGTCATTTTTGTGGAAAATTGGAACTATTTTTGGTCCCGAAATGACGTAATTTAACAACTGTAACTTCAAAATAACTTAGGTATGTTTCATAAAGCAACAATTGCCGATCAAAATACGAAGATATATAATTCATTTTTTTGTTCGCCTTTAAAATTGAAAAATTATATCATAAATATTCTTCCGCGTGCGCATTGATAATGACAAGATTCTTGTTATTGTGAAAGGGCTGATTGCAGGGTAATTATCCATGGAGTCTAATGCCAAGTGAATATCACCCTGAAACGAAGGATGCTGGGAACCCTGATGTCAGAGAGACTGCACTCCAACCACAAGAACAAAAACAGAGGGAATTTACAAATCTAAAAGCCTCCACAAAGTTTCAACAAGGTTGGAATATATGCTGTGGGTTAGGTAGGTCTACAGTGCCAACTCCCCCCCCCCCCCCAGGACTCATCCTCACCAACTTTTTTTAATTCGTTTTTATACCTTTTTTCATATTTTAAATTTTAAATTGCATTATGATGACCATCTTGACTTACCTACTGGCAAAGCATCATTAATTTGGGTACATGAGAATTATTCCTGCAAAGTTACAAGTCAATCCGCCTGATAGTTTCTGACAATAAGATAGTAAAGGTCAGAATAAATAAATTGCATTGGTGGCTATGTTTATTTCAAATCTGCACTGGATTCATAAATCTGGTAATGTACCAGCTATCAATCATTTCTGACAAGTTTGCTACAAATCTGTTTAGTGGTTTCAGCGAAAATGATCAAATTTACATGAATGAGATTGAGATTGACCTTTGTAACACGAAGAAGACTCGTTTCATACATACCAAAGTAATCATTATTTCTGTCAGGATCATATGGTTCTGACGCAATTGCTGGGTTCGTATTGAATTCAATTACCCCACCTATAAAAACAAAACTAAAGAATATCACACATCACTTTTCTTAATTTGCCTTGTTAATTCTAATAAAACTAATCAAGTCATTTGCTGTGCCAACAGCCTGATACCTTGAAAGTACTTTAATTTGTTGATAGCAATTTTTGTGTTCTGGAAAAAAATTTTATCAGCAGTTTGGTAATTTGTCCTTTGATATTTTGTCTGATATCTCCAGTATTTTGTGCATGTGAGCCTAAAGCAATGATACCGAAAAATATCAGACAAATAGTAATGTGATGTTGATTGCAATGTTGTGGATAAAAAGAATATTAAAAAGTCTTACTGAAAATATATCATTTGTGATGCAGATGTTAATTACAGTTTCAAAACATCTGTTTATTTATATTTAATTGTTAGTGGGCAATTAAAAACAGTATATCAGAGTTTTCCCTTGGCCCTTATAGCACAGTTTTCAATGCTTACCATATTGTCCGCACTGTAACCGGCCTTGACAGCAGCGCTAAAGTACTTGATGCAGCGCTAAAGTTATATTAAATTTCAATGTTAATTAGATTAATAGGAAGCCTGGCTTAATTAGCCAAACATGGTAATTACTGAATAAACATCCCATGTAATCCAATTAGGACCCAACCGTGACCAATATCCTAATTTGGTAATCAACAGATTAATAGCAGTGACAATCACTTTCACATCTGATTGCACCTGTTATTGAAGAGTGTCCAGGTAAATGTACAGTTTCGATAATCCAGGCTTCTCTCATGTGTACAAGGCATTTAATTCAATTTAATTTTGGTAAGTGTCAGAGATTATTGAAAAGACTTTTCTCTCCAGGATGAGTGAAATCTGTCTTTTAAATAAATGCAGTTGATAATATCAAATACGCGAGTGCAGGTCAAAATTGACAATGACACAAAACTTTGCGCTTTTTTAACACAATATGAAAAATATAACATCTTCAAATATCTTCTTGTTTTAAGCTTTTTACTGGATGTTTTCTGGTATCACTCCACATATTTTCACCCATTCTCAACAAACGGATCAAGATTAAAAGCAAAACTGCACACCAAAAACATGTTTTTTATAAAACACTTTCATTTCATAACAGTAACTTTAGGAATATTGAATCGGGAAATGTTTCCCTTTACTGTATCAGATGAAAATACAAGAGATTTATTTGACGGCAATCTTATCTGTCTGTATCTGGTACGTGTAGAATTCAAATTGGCTTTGATACACGGGAAGGAATTCATCTGCTTTATGTTAACTAGAGGCTCCCAGGAGCCTGTAATCGTTCACCTGGCTCAAAGTTGTTTGGTTATACAAACCAGCGTTTGTAAATTTTGCCTCGTTGTAAGCATGTTGTATTCTGTTGTTGGGCCCTATGCTAATTTCGTGCAAAAGTTTAAATATTACAAAATATTGTTTTGAGATTCTTTAAGCATACTAGTAAGATTCTTGATGGCAGTACACACGGTACATGAAGCTTGACTGAGACGTAAAAGTGTAACCGAATCAATGAAGCATGAAAACTGCCATATTGGATGGCACCTTGCAAAACAGAACATACAAAGAGGACCATCCAAGGATTATTCCACCAAAATTTGGATAAAATCAGACTTGCAGTTTCAGAGGAGTTGACAAAAACGTAAAATTCCCATAGGGTCCAATGTTAAACTATGTCGAGCCATGGCGACCTATTGAATGGTGCCCGGCAAAATCCAACACAAATTTTAAAGAGGATTATCATAGGAACATTCCACCAATGTTTGGTTAAAATCAGACTAGCAGTTTCAAAGGAGTTGACGAAAACTTAAAATTCCCATAGGGTCCAATGTTAAACTATGTCGAGCCATGGCAGCCATATTTAATGGTACCCGGCAAAATCCAACATAAATTTTAAAGAGGACTATCATAGGAACATTCCACCAATGTTTGGATAAAATCAGATTAGCAGTTTCAGAGGAGTTGGCGAAACCGTAAAATTCCCAAAGGGTCCAATGTTAAACAATGTCGAGCCATGGCGGCCATATTGAATGGTGCCAGGCAAAATTCAACACAAATTTTAAAGAGGACTATCATAGGAACATTCGACCAAAGTTTGGTTAAAATTGGCCATGCAGTTTCAGAGGAGTTGATGAAAATGTAAAAAGTTTACGACAACGATGACGACGGACGAAAAGTAATGAGAAAGCTCACATTGCCTTTTAGGCCAGGTGAGCTAAAAAGTGTCTGTAAATTGGACCAATGTCTGTCTGGTCAAACAGGTTATTAGGGATTCTGATTACAATACACATTTTTAACAAAGAAAGTTAACTATTTTTGGTGGCACTTATTTGAGACATTGTCTGAGTTGCTGTTTCAGATTAAAAAGATTTTATTTATCAATTAAAGGCATAGATACATGCATATTTTTGTGTTGAGTGCAGTTGCAAATTTATCTTTTAACATGAAACAGTGATCAATATTAATGTGTTCTTTGCAAATCCATGACTCTATGGCATTAAGACATTCTTTAATATCTAATGCGCTTACCATAGCGCTATCAAAAATTTCTAGGGAGAACATTGAGTATATACCCCCTCTTACTCAAACCACGAGCTTCAACATCATTGCTATCTTCAATGTTTTTATACATTCAGTATTCTTTGAATGTTATGGAATTTATTTGGTCATTCATTAAATTTGAAAGTTTCAACTAGTCCATCCATAGTTGAGTATACTTGATTTTAACCTATCTTCTCTTATAGTTGTAGCATTAAGCGCTATTCCAAATTTCCCTCTACAGGAGAACACTTATTAAATTTTTGGTATTTGGGCGGGGTAAAGGTGGTGTTCTTGACAGAATTATATACTTCACATATAATATATTTTTTTTAAAACAGGTGTTTCCACCTCCCCATGGAAATTAAAATGAGATAGATCTTATGTTTTATAATGTACACCGAACAAAATTTGCCCCAACTCAAATCACAATATATCAAAAGATCAACCATGAAGTATGTTATGTTATATATCGTATGCCAAAATTCATCCTGCAGAACTTTAATAGATCAGTTTTCCTTATCACAAAAAATTTCCCATTACTCCTATTTGTTAAACTTTTGACATAGGATGTTTTCATGGATAAATATTGAGTTTCAATGCTATTTTAAGAATAGTATTCAACTATTTTCTTTACATTTCATCTTTGACCTGTCATAAAACCAGAGACCATTAGTTGTTTGCCAGGCAAAAAATTGACATTAGCGTGTAATTAAAATGAATTATTTAGTCTACAGAATAATTAAGCTGCAGCACAAAATTGAATTTTCATTGATATATTATAAGATATATTTCATTGTGTAACTTTCTGTTTAATTTCACTTTTGTTGTGGCAAATTTTGTTTAAGTACTATAGGTAACCATACCAGCAGCATCCCGTAACCCAGGAGCACCAATTATAAATACCTCTTGTGCCTACAAAACAAATAGATTATATTAACAAAACAGAAATTTATAACGTAATTGTGTTCATACAAGTATGTCAGTCAGGTATGACCCCTTTTATCTAAAAAAAACAGTAAGATGTATACAAAATCCATTACAATACTATCTGAAGCTCTCATTGAGGCCAATCAACTATCATAACCTACAAAATTTCTTTTAATTTTCACCCTTCGCCATTCTTATAGACGAAAGAATAAATGGTACAACTAATGTTATAACATTGTACAATGAAACTACTTTGGGTAAGTGTAAACACAGTATTTGTTGGATACAGTAATGTGCTTGACACAGGAATTGTTGGACACAGCAATAAGATTGGATCAGTGATCATTTAGACTCTTTGTTGCCTTTTTCATAGGAAAAAAACATCCAAACCAGAAAAAAATAAAAGGTTTCATATCATGTGAAATGATATTTGCCCACTTTTATTGAAAATAATAAGAGATGATCTGTTAACGTAATTCCAAAAGTTCTACTTGAGACAAACCTAACAGAAAACCAGGAGCTCCTAGGAGCCTGGAATCTCTCACCTGGTATACAGTTGCCAAGACAAAGTTGACATTGTAACCATAAGATCTAACTTTGGTTAGCAAGCCATTTAAGACAAGAAGATTTTTTAATGAATTTCCCATGGGATCCTTATATTAACTGAGTTTGGGTTATTCAACCATCTCTGTGACCATTTGCTAAAATTATGAAACAGAGGTCCAAACAAGATTTTTTAATGAATTTTCCATCAGGTTCTATGCTAGATTAAGTTTGGCTAAGGTGGCTATCTTGGTTGGCAAGGAGGGTTATTAAATAAAATTCTATGAGTCACCTACCTGTGCACATTTTGGTTCAAATTGAGCAAGTAGTTCCAGATGAGAATGTTTAATAAATTTCCATTAGAGTCCTATGTTAAACTAAGAACGGCTTAAGCAGCCATCTTAGTTTGCTGGTGGGGTCATCAGATACAATTCTAAAAATACCAACCAGCTAGTGACCATTTAACCATAGTTTGGTTCAAATTCAGCAAGTAGATCCAGACAGAAGATTTTTAAATAGTTTCCCAAAGGGACCTATATAAAACAAAGTTTCGTTCAAATTCAGCAAGTAGATCCAGACAGAAGATTTTTAAATAGTTTCCCAAAGGGACCTATATAAAACAAAGTTCAGCTAAGGAGGCCACTTTGGTTGGTGAGTGAGGTATATTGGTTAAGGGGATCCACTAAGGGAACAATCCACTAAAGTTTGCTCTATATTGAATCCAGTGTTTTTTCAGACAAGATGATTTTTATGAATATTACTTAACAGACACAATTTTGAAAGGGGCCTACCCAGTCACTATTTCATGAAAGTTGGTTCCAATTAAGCAAGTAGTTCACGACAAGAAATATTTTTATGAGTTTCCCCATAGGGCTCTATGTTAAACTAAGGCTGGTTGGGCAGTCATCTTTGTTGGCAGGTAAATTCTGAGAGAACTAAGGAACTTTCCACCAAAAGTTTAGCCTAAATTGGCTTCACAGTTAGAAGTAGATTTTTTAGGACCTCCCCCCTTTTTTTCTATTTTTAGTAACAGAAACCATGTTAATTTTCTGGTTGTGAACCAAGATAAAATAATGAAAGAAGACCATCCAAGGACCATTCCACTAAGTTTGGTTCAGATTTGCCCAGTGGTTTCAGAAAAGAAAAATGAAATTTAAGTTGTGGATGGACACATGACAGACCGAAAGTGATAGCAAAAGCTAATATGGCCTTTTCATGATGAAAATTATCAGAGAATCAGTTAATCTGAACTTACACCCTCGTTCACATACTGGACGGACATTCCCATCTGGCCATGCATGTAATGATAGTAGTATTCTCCTGATTCATTTAACGTCTGCAGGTTGTGGTCTTTGGACAGAAAGGCATACTGGCCGACATTATTCGCCTCCAAAATTCGTGGAATTTCATAGCATATACCATTCATCCATGATAATGGGTTTGATTTCCAATTTTTTTCAATGTTATTACGCCATCTAGGAGCACAAACCTGCAACAATATAAAGTTGTACATATTTTAATCTATAACCAACATTTGACTGTGAGTTTTAGTAATTGTGATACTAATTCTTGCCTAAATATGGCTGAAATAATCAATCAGTCTTGAACTTAAACTATTGCATAATATTGTCAAGTAGAAATATTTGCTGTTTTTAAATATTTCATTGTCTTGGGGGGCCATGATTTAGCTCTGAAAGGTAAAATTTTACCTTGACTTCAAACAGAAATAAGCCACAAAACATATAAATAGAAAATATTTTTTCACAAAATGCGATCTGAAACATTCATACTTTAACACCAATGGGATGAAGTCACTCTCAGGTTGCACTTGCCAATTATATGGCCAATTTTGACATGACAAATAAAATGTAAGGCATTTTTAGGCTTTCTTAAATTTGTGTTTGTTTTAGATTTGATGTCTACACATGTATACATTTCAAGTATATATGCCTCATAGATTTGCTTGATATGGAAACATGTCATTTTTTAAATACAGTGTACAACAATTAATCTGCTTCCATAGCAACTAAACTTCTAAAATGTTCCTTTAAAACACAAGATTTTGGTTTATGCACAGCAGGTTTTGACATCTCAGAAAGATAAGAAAGGTAATATCAAGTCACATCTGATATTGTTTTCTGGAAATTAGGAGTTAACATTATTGTATTTGAAGATTAGCTAGCATCTTTTGACAATTTGATGGTCGCAAATTAAGTTTACTAGCGCCGCGTTAGCGGAGCCAGTAAACAGATATTTGCGACTATCAAATCAAAATATGGTTGTTTGGAATAGTTTCTAATCCGTCAAAATATTTGAATTTTTGTCTCCCACACCACGTTACTTCACTGGAATGTAAGGCATCCCACTTCTGATTCTGTGTGTGGCAAATATAATATTTATTTTATTTAACTTGACATGTGATGTATACACATTCATCAAAAAACAATTTCTAATTTATGGTAACTGAATGATTTTTTTCGTTCTTGAATTGCAAAAGGATTTCTTTTATGTTTTATACATAAATCTGATGTAACTGACATGAGCACTGAAAGCTGTCTGCCTAACATTATATCACAATGACATGAAAAAGGCAGAACCAGTCGACGGAATACAAATAATGCGAAACAACCATATTGGTATGGTATATATGTCGGCGCATGCACAGTTCCTCCAATGGCTTCAACCGTGGATTTGATGCCATGAAAATTTTGACGTCATTTAATAAAAAATTAATGATGTTTCAAATACTGTTGCATTAGAATGATACTTACTATAGTTAAAATTAATAAAGTAAAAATGCAGGCTTTTCAGCTCTTTTTCACAAAATGAACATTTTACTTACAAAACAATCTTAATCATTGAATCAAAATGAAAATTAATGACTACCAGAAGTTTGCAATGGTACCAAAAATGTGTGAGGGTACAATAATTAAGCAGTTTAGCTCTGCAATAAATTAGTGGAAATCTCCGCATAAGAAATAAAGAGAATACATGTACTTACAACAACAGCATCCCCAACTGCCAATGATGCCCCAAGCCAGCCATTGTCTTTTCCATGAATAATAGTTGTAATGCCATAAGCTGTGCTTTCAGTATTATCTATGAACAGACAGAACACAATATCATTTTAGTTAAATCACTTCTAGTATTTTGTGTGTGCAAAAATTATGACCCATGATCACCAATTATCCAACTTTTAACAACATAAGGTACAGATATGAAAGGAGAATTTAAGAACCTAGAAAAAAAGTTAAACCTCACCCTGTGTTCTGTGCATGAATCTGTAACAAGGTTATCTTAATCATAGATGTTTCCTTTATGTTTGTCTGTGTGTGTTTTTCTGTATTTGTAGGTTGTTTGTTGATGGTGGATGCATTATGTTCTTGTGGACCGTATTTGATGTCACTCCCTAATATCAGTTTTCCTTAATTTCAGGAAGTCCTGGATGAGGTCAGGGAAAATGAACTTTCTGGTTCTCAGACAAAATTCTGTTAAAAATGATGAGGATGAGATGCATTTTCATTGTTGAATAAAGTAATGAGGGCTTTTTTCTAAATTTGATCAAATCTCAGAAGACCAAAGGATATAGTTTTATTCTTCTTCTTCTTTTAACCATCTATAGGAGGCAACAGCCTATAAATTATGAGTATAGCTGCAAACTAAGCATCTACAAAATTTAAGAATCAATACCATTGTGCCGAAGTGCAAAACCACATATAACTCAGGTGCTTCGCAAGCGCAGCAAGATACGACTGCAGCACATGACATGTGAAAGGTGAACAAATTAACATTTGGGTAAGTGTTGGACACAGTTTTTTGTTGGACACAGTATGTTGTTGAACACTGTGCTGGACACAGTAAAGTGAAATGCTGGACACAGTAATATTACTGGATAAGTAATCATTTTTACTCGTATTATACTCACAGCTGGTGTCATTATTGTTAAAATTTTCATAAGGATCATTGGAGAAAACCCCATCAAAATCTGATGAAAATAAAATATTTCCACATTATTCGAAATTGAATTGAACCCACCCCACCCCCCACTTTGACCCCTTCTACCTCGAAAACAGTAAGAGAAAATTTGTTGACCTGACACTGAAAGCTCTCATTGAATGGATTCAAATGCAAAACAACCACCAAAATCGAAAGAAAAATAAAAATTCCTTATCTCCTGCAAAATTACATTTTTAAAACCCTTTGACCCTTTTTATACAAAAAACGGTAAATTTTACGAAAAAATGTTTGGTGTAAATTTTATTGCATTTTTCATGAGGAATCAGTTGCACAAAACCCCATCAAAATCAGAAATAAAAAAAATTAAAATGTTTCAAAAATAAGGGCGTGGCCATTTTAGGACCCCTATATCTCAATAACAGTAAACGATAGGTCATGACGATTGTGGCCCATTATGTTAACTTTTTCATGGGGAATAAAAAGAAAAAAACCCATCAAAATTTGACAAGAAATAGAGAACTTTTACCCAAATAAGGAAAAATCCCCTTCTGGCCTTTCCCCAAAAAATGGATGGGGCTAGATCACCAAAAATCAATACCAACCTTTATCTAGTACCAATTGTCAATGTTCTATAATATTAAAAGGATTGGTAGACTAGAACAAAAGTTATCGTGCGGAAACCAACCTGTCTACAGACGGGAGCACTAACTACAGCGCCATACCATAATACGACCTCAATTTTTGCGATTGTATAAAAATAGGAGATGTGGCATGATTGTCCATGAGACAGTCATCCAAGAAATGACAGTTGAACCTAAACTTCTACAGACCCCATTACACCCTTAAACAATTAACCAGAGTCCACACCATAACGTAAGCTGTAAAAGGCCCCAAAATACAAAATGTAAAACTATTCATAAAACACGACAATCCACCAAATCTATTGACAAAATGCTGAAGAAATAACAATTAACATCAAATTAAACAAAGACAACCACTGGACTACAGGTTCCTGGCTTAGGACAGACACATTAGTATGTGGCTGGGTTAAACTGGTTAATAAGCGCTCAACCCTCCCCCTAACCTGGGACAATGTAACAAAACAGCAATAAAAGCACATTATAAAAATCAGTTGAAATGGATTTTTCACCTGAGATCAATACTGAATACCAACAACAAATACAATTAAAACTAATACATGAAACAACAAAAACATCTACCTCGAAAGAGTACTCTCAGTTGCACATATAGAGCCAATGGTCTTCTTTAATTACCACTCAGTGTTCCATCAAAATCAAAGTAATAATGCATTTAAACATGTTAAAGTCAATATCATACAAAATCTAAGTTTCTAATTTTCTTGTAAAATTTAACATGTCGAAAGGAGTTGACCCTGTCTTGCTGAATGAAAATAGCTGGAATATTGCTCACTGACGCAAAAACCATACAACACCCCATGAACAGTGAAACTATGTGTTCTCTAATGAATAAGCTAAGTTTAGGTCAATGTTGTACGCCTGTAGAAGGTGATAAGACTTAATTCAACTAATACTTTTGCAATTTTCCCTGTTGCAAATCATGGTTTTCCCACACCTGCAAAGGGAGATAGGTCATTTGGTTAGGTTGTTCTTTAAACTCTGCCCAACATTCAATTTCCATATCAAGACAAAATTCTTCTGTTTAATGTATTAATTATGAAACTAAATTTCTTTTATGACTGTGTTCATTTTATTCTGAACCGTCTGACACAATATGGACAATCTGGATAAATAATTTTTAAAAAGGCAATGTGAATCATGGCATCATCATGTCATGTAAATATTTGATACTCTGACCTTTAACCTTGAAAATCAAAGGGTAAGGAGTTTTCCTAAGGACTATTTATGTTAAAAAATGTAGTTTAAATCAATCAAAGGATATTGATACATGAGGGTTTACAGGATTGTAACAAAAGGACGGAAGGACAATAAAGTTACAATTTCCTCTTGTAAGAAATACAGTCAATAGGAACTGCCAGGGGCGTAGCTGACATAAGCACTTTAGCAACATGCTTACACATTATTTTTAAAAAGAAAATAACAATAAGAATAATTTAAATTGGGGTGCTTTTGCAAGCACATGATACCACAGCTTGTTGACATGAGAAAGTTAAAACCGTGTTAAGCATGTTAAGTGTTTACACATTATTATATTGTACACACTATGATGCTGGACACAGTAATGTCCTGGACACAGTAATACATGTATGCTGGACACAAAATTTCTTTATAGCCACTTTAATTTAACCTGATAAACAAATTGTACTTTTGTGCAATTTTGACCCCTTTTATCTTGAAAACGGTAAAAGAGAAAATCTATTTACATTTAACTGAAAGATCTCATTGGGATATGAATAAAAATTTCTCCTTCCAAAAGATCTTCTGAAAATGAATCAAATGCACAGAACAAACCCATCAAAATCAGATCAAAAATAAAAATTTCTCAACTGCAAAGTTGCCTTTTTTATCCTTAGACCCCTTTTAAATCAAAATCGGTTAATTCTACAAAAAACATTTAAGTTTCATACGGAATCATTTTAATCATTTGAAAAACAAAACATCAAAACCTTCTGTTAATAATTCTTCATCTGCACTGAAATATTATTGAGCCACTGCTTTTAGGCAATGTTTAGTGAAAAAATATCTGGAAAGAAACAGAAGCTTAAAAACTGAATTTTGGACAAAATGTTTTTAAATATTAACCATCATGAATCATCAAAAATATATTTTAACCAACTACAAACTGGTTGATGAAAAGTCATCAAATTCTCTATAACACATTCAAAGAACAAATTTAAACATGAAAAATTTGCAGTGAACAAAACAAAGTTCAGACTTTTATATGTATGATTTAATTTACTCCAACTTTAGTTTTCAGTTAGTGTTGTGTGTTCTATGTTTGTCTTTCATTTCATTTTGTTGGCCATGGTCTTGTCTGTCTTAAAACCTAGATTTAACCCACCATTTCTTTTGAAATGCCTGTACCAAGTCAGGACCATTGCGGTTACCAACTTTCCG